>PVIH01018990.1:0-36780 GCA_004025045.1 Sigmodon hispidus
TCTTCTTTTCCAATTTGTATGCCCTTAATCTCTTTTCGTTCCCTTATTGCTTTAGCTAAAACTTTGAGAACTATATTGAATAGATAAGGGGAGAGAGGACATCCTTGTCTAGTTCCTGACTTTAGTGGGATTTCTTTGAGTTTTTCTCCATTAAGTTTGATACTGGCTGTCGGCTTCTTGTAAATCGCCTTAATTATATCACAATATAGTTTTAAGTATGTATATGGAAGTGTGCCTATGTGCTTGTGTGTGTGTGTGTGTAGTTATGTTATGAAGGAAAGCCTTCCTGTCAACTAACACATGCTCCTTATAATTATTTTCTCCATGCTCCTGATTCCTGGCTTACAGAATGGGGATTGTCATTCATGTAGCCATGGAAGTGCATTCAATTGTAAAACATGTGGAAATAGCCCTATTAGATATAAAACTAACTGCTGCCTATCAGACTTGGATTAACAAAATGTTAGAAGCAAAGGTATTTCCACTCTTTAGGTTTCTGTCCGACTCAGGCAGGATGGTTGGGTCTGGATTTGTTCTTGACTCCTGGCATTATATTGCTTTCCCATCTGAGAGGCCCATCTCCAGTTAGAGAATGGTTGAATAGCCACCAAAGAAATGCCTTTCTTCTTTGCCTAGAGGGCTGGAGGCGAAAAGCAGAAAGGAAACTGGAAAGAGACACATCTTTTCACTAGCAACTCTCTAGGGAGAGAATTATAAAATTTATATAAGGGGGAATAAATTAAATTTTTCTTACAACCTTGCTATGGAACACCAGGAATGTTTACATAACTATTCAGCTTATCTATCCACATTCAAAGATATTTGTGAAAGGCTTCTTTGGACCTGATGTTGCAAAGTTTTAGATAACGAATATGCCATCCTTCAGGCTGAAGTAAAGAAACACTTACTTCATTCAACAGTTAAGTGAGCTGCTATCTGGCTCTCATTATATCTGTGATTTACAAGGGCTCTGCAGGCCTGCATCATTCACGTCAGAGACCACCAATATAAAATGCAGCAAATGGGATTTTTATCTTTCAGCACGCCTCAGAGCTGTTGCACAAGATCCGCTCCTCAGTCTGCATATAATCAATCTAATGTAAACCATTATCTCTGTGCAAGAGAATAACCCAAAAGCTCCCATGCTCGGGATCATACTTAAACACGCCTGACACTCACAGCTCCCAGCACTCCTTGAAATATCTGAGCCACGCAAGACGTTCCATGTGGAGACAAGGCAGGGCTGAGAGTGAGAGCCGAGGGGTGCTATCTCATGAAGAGTTTGTTGACAGGCTGGGGAGTGAACATTTCACCAGAAATCAAAAGCTGATTTGTTCCTGGGCTTCCAAAGGAACTGGCAAAAACTGATTTTATCAGAGAGAGAGAGAGTCAGTCTCCTGAAAGGTCACAATCAAAGTCAAGATCTTTGCGTTTAAAAAAATATACATAGGGATCTTATCCTGTCCTCTTTACTTGAGAATCCTGAAGACAAAGTAAATTCAAATCTCTTTTTTATTTAAAATAATAACAAAAGTATTTTGGGGGGCAAAGAACAGAACAGTTAGTAACTTGCATCACAATTTCAGTTTTGTCTACTTTATGTTATCTTACTCTAAAAAAATCTTTCTTAAAAAACCATTTTTTTATGATAAATATTTAAAAAAATTTCTCACCTTTCATCTTTAGGGATTTTAGGCCTGTGAATCACTTAGTTCATTTTTTTCCTAAGTGAAGGAACTTTGATAACTATACCAACAGTGTTAATGAGGCCCAAGACTTCTACCCTTTGCCAGCACTCAGTATGTAATAAATAAATGGATGAACATCTGGATCTCAACAGTAGCCTGCAAGGGGCCTTTGGTGCCAGGGAGGTGATTGAGAAATCAGCCACAGATTAGATGTCCCCTCAGGCAGGGTGCTGATACCTAAAGGGCTGGACAGAGCTCACAAAGATATGTTTGTAGACCCAAGGGTACAGGAGGACAAACATTTATGAATTAAATGATTAGAATGCTTGTGTTACTCAGTATGGGCTGTGTTCTAATTGTTTTTAAGTCAACAGTCCACTTAAAGATTGAAATGGGAAGAGGAGAATTACTATCGTAGATTCTGTGTGCGTATGGCATCTGGGATCATGTTTACAGAGCAAACCTTGGTGAGTGTGTGTGTGTACATATTCCCATACTCACGTATGGGTTTGGAGGCCGGACACTGGCGTCAGATATCAGATATGACATGTCTCATTTAAATATTCTTTGCCCCTGCTCCCTTTTTTTTTTTTTTTTTTAAAGAATCTCTCACTGAACCTGGAGCTCATCACTTCAGATAGACTGAATGGTCTGCAAACTCCCAGGATCCTCCTTCCTCACCTCTCAGCACTGGGATTACAGGTGAACGTCTCTGGCAAGCTTTCATTGTTATTGTTTATTTAATTTTTTTAAAAACATAACCACCACTGTTTCCCTTCCCTCTCCTTTTCCCCCCGACCCACCAATTCCTCAGAGAGAGTAAGAACTCCCAGGGTGAGTCAAGGAGATGTGGCATATCCAGTTGACATAAGAACAAGCATCCTGTCTCTCCCAGTATCAAGGCTGAGACACTCTTTTCATGCATTCTAAACACACATTCAACCACTGGTCTGAATACTTAGCTGCTGATCACCCTCTCAATATATCAGCCATTTCTTTTATTTCAGGTATAGTTTAATCTCCACACAGCTTTGGGATTGTAAGTGTTCATTTTACTGTAGCAAAATTCTTCCCCATATGCAATGCTGTATCCTACAAGGATATGGGTGTGCTGTTGTGCACTATGGGTAATACAATTTTGACTCTTAACTGCTGATCACCACCATCAATTCACTATTAACAGAGAATTCCCATGAGTAGGATCTAATGCACAGATTCTAATAAGGATAACGGTTATAATCTCAAAAGAACATTATATTGACAATAAATTTGTCATGCTTGAGAGAAGGTAGTTTGGTTCATGCTGCTTATAGCTCAACTTTAAATCTTTCTTTGTCTTAAAATTTTGCTACACTGAGTCATCAGATCACTCTTCTTATTTTTAAGTATTAAGATAAAATTATGTCTTGAAAAAATAATTGTCACCAAAAACCCACCAGACAATATCATAGGCAAAAAAAAATACTATTTCCTTACCATGGCAAATAGCATGCATTATTTCAAATATATCTTAGACTTTATATACAAATTATTTTCCTTTATAAATAATTTTTCATATAAATATGAAAGTGCTAAGGTCATTTATAAACTTTGAGGATGTTCTGGAATTTTCACTTAGAAATATTAAAGTGTTCTTGTTAAGTAATATACTGCATACAAATGGAAGCAAAATTTGGGGTCACTAGTCATAGTTCATTACACAGGGAGAGTAAGTGTAGCTGCTTTGTTTTCCAAGTCTTCCCTGTGGCATCATTTTCCAGGGAATCTGGTTATTTCTGTTACTGCATTCCACACTTCTGAGAGATGACTAAATACATGCCTGGTCTAAATAGCACTAAAAGTCACCTCATCTGCAACCAGTCTCCTACCCATCCATCATAGGGTGAGGCAGCCCTGTGGTTGCCTAACCATTCATCATAGGTCAAGGCAGCCATGTCTCACAACATCATCCTCAGATACTGTCAGACACTAGAAAATGATACAGTTCTGCCTGGGAAACAGGCAGATATCAAATATTTCAAATAAGGTGCCAGTTGATAATCCTCCCTGAAGAAGTAGTTAGTTTAATATCAAAAGAATTGAAATTTAGAGGAAGAATATCTTTTTAAATGAAGAAAAGAAATATTGATTCTGACTTTTAAAAAAAGATTGTAATACTTTGTGACATGCATTTTGTTGTGAATTCATATGTGTTACTAATTTGAGACCAGTACTTAATAGTGAGTATAATAATAGTCAAGTAACTCTATTTAGGATGTGAAGGCATTCGGATTTGGGAGTAGTGATGGAAGAGGCAGGACTGAAGAAAAAGACTTTGGGGGAAAATTTGGAAAAGAAACATCTATACCTTTATCAGAATTAATAATGAGCAACATTTACTGTGACTAGATACTGGTCACATGCTTTGCAGTCAATATCCAATTTATTCTCACAATATGTCTTTAGTTTCTACCTTTTACATATTAGTAGGAAGATTAAATGCTTGATTCTTACATTTATAGTTAGCCAGCAATGAAAAGAGGATTAAACCTACATTTTTTTTGCTTAACTTCTCTTTATTTTTTTAATTTGAAAGTTTTTCTTTTTAATTTCAAATTTTTTAATTTGAAAGTTTAACTTTTCTTTTTTAATTTGAAAGCTTTAACATACCCACCACTGTGGTGATGTGTTATATATTTAATAAAACCAGTCCAGAATATCATGAGATCTACCCACAGTCAATCTAGGAGGATCAGAGAGTGGCAACTCACACCTTTAATCCTAGCAGATCTGAGTTTGAGGCCATCTGGCTTTACAGAGGGAGTTCCAGGTTCCCAGGCAGGCAGTGGTGGTGCAATGCCTTTACTCCCATAATTCCAGAGACAGAGATCTTTCTGTGTTTCTATGAGTTCAAGGCTAGTTAACAAATATTAGTAGCCCACACCTTTAATGTTAATCTCGATGTGATAAAATTGGGTGAAGAAGGTATTTAAGGCAGGCATAGGAAGACAGATGAGGCATTAGAAACAATGAGGAGTGAGGCTGAGAAAACTGGAAAATAGCTGGGTGAGAGTTGACTGTGGTGTTTCTCTATTTGATATTTCAGCCTTTCCCCAATATCTGGCTCTGAGTTTCTTTTAATACAAGCAGAATTTATGCAACACTTCTAATATAGTGCGATTATGTTGTTACATTGTAAATAATTGTCCCCATTACTGGTTTAATAAAAATGCTGATTGGCCAAAGGCAGGCAGGAAGTGTGGGCAAAGCTACCAGACTAAGAAAACTCTGGGATCAAGAAGAACAGAGCAGAGATGCCAGGAGATACAGAGGAAAGAAGTTGAAATGCTGCTGAGAAAAGATACCAAGCTGCATGGCTGAACAAGATAAGAATCATGAGTTGAGTTAAGATGAAGGAGTTAGCAAGTTATATGCCTGGGCCCTAGGTTGATCAGCATAAAATTAATGTAAGGGTCTGTGTGTCTCTGTGGGACTACGGGATTGTGGGTCTGAAGATCTGTGGGCCAGAACCTCAGGGCTAGGCCTGAAAGTCCTGGCCAGAAACCTCTTACAACATACCACTGTCTTCCTCCCTTCCTTCCTCCCAATCATCTCCCAGCTTCCCTCTACTCTATCCCCCATCCATTCTGCAAAGAGGGTAAGGACTCTCAGGGTGTGTAAGTTTAGTCTAGCATATCCAGCTGAAGTAGGATCAAGCCCCTTCTTCCCCCAGTATCAAGGCTGAGCAAAGTGTTCCTCAGCAGGGAATGGGCTCCAATAAGCCAGTTCATGTACTAGGAACAGATTCTGGTCCCACTGCCAGAGGCCCCATAAACTGCCCAAGCCACACTACTGTCATCCACATTCAGAGGGCCTACTTCAGTCCCATGTAGGTTTTTTAGTTGTCAGCTCAGAATGAGTAAGCTCCCAATAGCTCAGGTCAGCTGTCTTTGTGTTTCTTTATTATTATAAAAATATAATGACCCTTTTGCTCATATAATCTCTCTCCCTCTCTTTGACTGGACTGAGAGCTTGACCCAGTGCTTAGCTCTGGATCTCTGCAACTGTTTCTAATTGTTGCTGGATAAAGGTTCTGTAACTACAAATAGAGTGATCATCAACTTGATTATGGGGGAGGCCAGTTTAGGCATGTTCTCCATTATTGCTTAAAGTCTTAGCTGGAGATATCTTTGTGTGTTATTGGTTGTTTCCCTAGCACCAGGTTTATTTCTAGCTCCTGATTGGCTCTCTCTGTCAAAAATATCTATTTCATTGTTCTCCTTCTCTGTCACTCCCCCAACTGAACCATCTCATTCTCTCATATTTTCTTCTCACCTCCTTTTATCCCCTCCCTTTTATGGTCCTAATTTACTTAGCAGATCTTAAACCTACAAATTTTGATTTCATTCTCGTGGTCACCCAGTGTTGAGGTTGGAATAAGTATGGCTCCCATAAGCTCAGATGTTTGAATACTTGGTCCCCACTTGGTGAAACTGTTTGGATAGGCTTACAAAGTATGGATTTGTTGAAGGAGGTGTGTTAATGTGGAAGAGGGTGGTCTTTGAGATTTCAAATGATCCATGGAGCCATTTCCAGTATGCACTGTGTTCTACTTGTGGTTGGAGATGTGGCTTTTGTTTTTCCTGATACCATGTCTCCTCTATGCGATCTGAAACCATAAACCCAATTAAATGTCTTCTTTATAAGTTGCTTTGATCATGGTGTTTCTTCATAATCATAGGAAAATGAGTTATGCATCCAGTTTCTTTAAAAGAAACTCCACTGTTGCTTGAGCCTGCTTGAGTAGGCTTATTCATTATATACAGGGTTGCCAGCCTGAACCCAAGCATGGCTCCTATAGGCTGGACCAATGCTTCATATAGGGATGGAGACAGGGTTGTTTCTGAAGAGACAGCCAATCATTTTGTCTTTTAAGAGTGTTACAAGAAGTTTCTGGCCCCATTGGGCCAGAGACCTAGACCTACCCTCGGCCCTCTGCCCTGTTTATCCTGTAGGGTAGGGCAAAATTATTGTGATGATTTCCTCTGGAGTTATTTTTCTCTTAGAAATGTTTGCAATTTATATATTGGAGAATATATATGGACTCACATCTCACATTGTTTCACCCCCACTTCAGTACATAACATTTTTATTCAGTATTTTCAAGAAAGTTAACATACTAAGTCCCGTCATCTTATTCTTCTCCTCGATGCTTGAAAGGTGAGGTGAGTAAAGTCCCATGAACTCCCTACTTGTATCACACGCATTGTCCCATCTTTAAATGTGATCAGAACTGACGGAGACATGAGTTTTTCCTTTTCACTTTTTGCCTTTTTAAGTCTGAGATGACAGCCGTGTTTCTGAACAATACTTTTCTTGAATGGACCTTCTGGAGTGAACGATTGAGAAATGTGTGAGAAGCATGAACATGTGCCCTATATGGTGCTTAATGAATGATTGTCCACTGTATGTAAAAGTCAAGGATCAGCTTGCATTTAGATATCAACACCTCCACAAACACTGGCCAGGAACCTCATGGGGCATGTTTTCCTAAACAAAGCAGTGTCCTGGGGAAAGAGGTTAATGACAAGTTCTTCTAACAGTGCCTCAGTTTTTAAATTCCTTTTTTTTTCTACATCTTTTTCCATTTTGTTTTTGACAAGTGGCACCTCCCAAGTGATGAGTAAGCGACACATGACCTGTGAAAGGCTAGAATCTCTATTTTCCTCTCCACTGCAGATCTCTGGAGGAAACAGAAAAAGGCCAGCGCTTTGGGGAAGAGTAATTACTATGGAGACACAGTCATTGCTTCAGTCATCTGGGTGTCAATCAATCTCTGCAAGGCCAGAGTTCAATTAATTGACGACACCCTAGAGACACCCAAAGCAGTTAACATGTCTCTAAACCCAGTCAAAAATACAAGCTGCAAGATCTGATTTCCCGTAAATTCCCATTGCAGGGTTCTATCTCTTAACTTATCTCACCATGCCAAATACATTGCTGTTGATAAATACTAGAAGGAAGTATAGAAATCAAATTTCTGACAGGTCACACAGTGTCAACATGAAGCATTCTGACAAACTATTTTTGTCTATGCCAATAAGAAAACGCCATTTTATTTTGAGTTCTAATCCATACTCTATTTTTCAGAAGGGAGCATGTCTTACCTAGAAAGTGTCTAGCCTGTATTTCAGCTTTTCTTTTCTTTTCTTTTTTTATCCAGTAGGGAAGCAAACCATTGTTCCTGTCTTCAAATGTGATTTGTCCACAAGCTGATGATGAACAATGCCTTCCTGTCTTATGGGTGTAAAATAACCCATGAAGTCGTGGGATGATAGCAGTGATGCTGGCATAAAATTATTTTTGTTTCTCAGGAGAGGGAAGGAAGGTGAATCAGTGCTACTCTCTGGCCCTTGGATGAGAAGCTTAATCCAAAGACTTTTACCTAGGACTTGTCTTAACAGTTTATCTGGAAACCTTCCAAAGTCCTAGAGGTCAGACTAGAATAACATAGATGGAGCTTAGAAAACTAAGAATTTATTTCAGATAGTTTTGGACACCATAAGTCTAAGATTAGGGTGTCAATAATTGTACTTTATGTCAACTGTCTTCTTTCAGGGTTGAAAATAGTTACCTTATGGGCATGTTCTCCTACAGGCAGGAGAGGGAGGGGAGGGGAAGACATGAGAGGAGATGAGATGAGACCACAATCACTCTACCTTTTCCTCTAAGGACACAAATTCATGACATCACTTGAACCTAGTTATCTATTACTCAAAGATCAAACTTCTAAATATCCTATATTGAGGGTTAGATTTTCTTTTTTTTATGAATAAGTCACATTTTCTATCCGTATATATACTTGTTCAAGGTCCCTTCCCCCTCCTACTCCTCCAGTCACTCTCTTTTCTCCACATCTCCCCATCTCCTCCCCAGCAAAGGCAGGAGGTCCCAAGGTCCCAATATTGCTCAGTTCAGCATCCATTCCTAGCAGATCCAGTTTCTTCATCCCCACATCAAGACTGAGTCAGGTGTTCCTCAAAAGGGAGTGGCATCCAAGGTGGAAGTCCAAGGTGTTTCAGATCCCAAGCTGTTCAGTGGTTGTGGTTTGTAGCTTGGGCAAGCTTTGCTTTTTGCTTTTTTGTTTAGAGTCCACTAATAAGTGAGTACATCCCCTGCTTATCTTTCTGGATTTGTGATACCTCGCTCAGGAGGATATTCTCCAAATCCATCCATTTGCCTGCAAATTTTAGGATATCATTTTTTCTTACTGCTGAGTAGTACTCCATTGTGTAGATGTACCACAGTTTGTTAATCTATTCTTCAGTTGAGGGGCATCTAGGTTGCTTCCAGGTTCTTGCTATTACAAATAATGCTGTTATGAACATAGTTGAGCTAATGCCTTAGAAGTGCGAATGTGCATCTTTAGGGTATACACCCAAAAGTGGTATTGAAGATCCTTGGGGAGACTGATTCCTAGTTTTCTGAGAAACCGCCATACTGCATTCCAGAGTGGCTGAAAAAGCTTACACTTCCACCAACTATGGAGTGTTCCCCTTGTTCCACATCCTCTCCAGCATAGGCTGTCATCTGTGTCTTTTATCTTAGCCAATCTGACAAGTATAAAGTGGTGTCTCAAAGTTGTTTGGATTTGCATATCTCTGATGGCTAAAGAAGTTGAGCACTTTTTAAAGTGCCTTTCAGCCATTCATAATTCCTCTGCTGAGAATTCCCTTTTTAGATCTGAACCCCATATTTTGATTGGGTTATTCAAGGTTTTGGGCTCTAGTTTCTTGAGTTCTTTATATATTTTAGAGATCAATCTTCTATCACTTGTAGGGTTGGTGAAAATCTTTTCCCATTCTGTAGGCTGTCGTTTTGTCCTATTGACAGTGTCCTTGGCTTTGCAGAAGCTTCCTAGCTTCAGGAGATCCCACTTATTGATTGTTGGTCTTAGTGTCTGTGCCACTGGTGTTATATTTAGGAAGTGGTCACCTGTGCAAATTTTTTGGAAGTTATTTCTCATTTTCTTTTCTAACAAGTTCAGAGTGGCTGGGTTTATGTTGAGGTCTTTGATCTACTTGGATTTGAGTTTTGTGCAGGGTGACAAGCTTGGATCTATTTGCATTTTTCTACATACTACTAATCAGCTATGCCAATGCCATTTGTTAAAGATATTATCTTTTGTCCACTGAATGTTTTGGGTCTCTTTGTCAAAAATCCAGTGTTCACAGGTTTTTGGGTTAATGCCGGATCCTCAGTTCGATTCCATTGATCCACAAGTCTGTTTTTATGTCAGTACCAGGCTGCTTTTAGAACTACAGCTCTATAGTACAACTTGAAGTTAGGGATGGTGATGCCTCCTGAGGTTCTTTGGGTGAGCCAAATTGTTTTGGTAATTCTGGCTTTCCTGTTATTTCAAATGAAGTTGAGGATTGTTCTTTCAAGGTCCATAAAATACTATGTTGGGATTTTGATGGGCATTGCTTTGAATCTGTAGATTGCTTTTGGTAGAATTGCCATTTTTACTATGTTGACCCTACCTATCCAGGGACATGGGAGATCTTTCCATTTTCTGAATCCTCTTCAATTTTTTTCTTCAGTGATTTAAAATTTTTTTCAACTAGATCTTTTACTTCCTTGGTTATAGTTACTCCAAGGTATTTAATGCTATTTGCAGCTATTATAAAGGGTGATGTTTCCCTTTTTTCTTTTTCAGCACTTTTATCTTTAGTGTATAGGAGAGCTACTGATTTCTTTGAGTTAATCTTGTATCCTGCTACATTGCTGAAGGTATTTATCAGCTGTAGTAGTTCCCTGGTAGAAATTTGTGGGTCATTTATGTATACAATCATATCATCTGCAAATGGAGATAGTTTCACTCCTTCTTTTCCAATTTTTATCCCCTTAATCTCCTTTCGTTCTCTTATTGCTTTAACTAAAACTTTGAGAGCTATGTTGAAATGATAAAGGGAGAGAGGACATCCTTGTCTAGTTCCTGATTTTAGTGAGATTGCTTGAGTTTTTCTCCATTAAGTTTGATGTTAGCTGTCAGCTTCTTGTAAATTGCCTTTCTTATATTTAGATATTTTCTCTGTATTCTTGATCTCTCTAGGGCTTTTATCATAAAGGAGTGTTTGATTTTGTCAATGGCTTTTTCAGCATCTAAGGATATGATCATATGGTTTTTTTCATTCAGTTTGTTTATGTGATTGATGACATTTATGGTTTTTCATATGTTGAACCATCCCTGCATTTCTGCAATAAAGCCTACTTGGTCATGGTGGATGATATTTTTTATATATTGTTGTATACAGTTTGCCAAAATTTTCTTGAGAATTTTCGCATCAATATTCATGAGGGAAATTGGTCTGTAATTCTC
The DNA here is from genome assembly GCA_004025045.1 of Sigmodon hispidus. Lineage (NCBI taxonomy): Eukaryota > Metazoa > Chordata > Mammalia > Rodentia > Cricetidae > Sigmodon > Sigmodon hispidus. The sequence goes on from PVIH01018990.1 coordinate 11,050, forward strand.
CCTTTTTGTTATGTCTTTGAGTGGCTTGGGTATTAGAGTAATTGTTGCCTCATAAAAAAAAGAATTTGACAATACTTCTTCAGTTTCTACTGTGTGAAATAGTTTGAGGAGTAATGGTAGTAATTCTTTGAATGTCTGGTAGAATTCTGCACTGAAACCATTTGGGCCTGGGCTTTTTTTATTTGGGAGGCTTTTAATGACAGCTTCATATTCCTTTAGGGCTATAGGTCTGTTTAGGTAATTAATCTGGTCTTCATTTAATTTTAGTAAATGGTACCTGTTCAAAAAGTTGTCCATTTCTTCTAGGTTTTCCATTTTTGTGGAGTATAGATTTTCAAAGTATGACCTGAAAATTCTCTGGATTTCCTGGGGGTCTGTTGTTGTGTCCCCTTTTCATTTCTGGTTTTGTTGATTTGGATACCTTCTCTTTGCTTTTTGATTAGTTTGGATAAGGTCTTATCTATCTTGTTGACTTTCTCAAAGAACCAACTCTTTCTTAGATTCATTGATTCTTTGTATTGTCCTTTTTTGTTTCAATTGTATTGATTTCAGCTCTAAATTTGATTATTTCCTGCCGTCTACACCTTTTAGGTGAGTTTGCTTCTAATTGTTCTAAGGCTTTCAGCTGCGCTTTTGGTTCTCTAGTGTGGGATTTCTCTAGTCTTTCCATATAGGCATCCAGTGCTATGAATTTTCCTCTTAAGACTGCTTTCATTGTGTCCCATAAGTTTGGGTACATTGTGGATTCATTTTCATTAAATTCTAGGAACTCTTTGATTTCTTTCTTAATTTCTTCCTTGACCCAGAGGTGGTTCAGCTGAGTGATGTTTAGTTTCCATGATTTGGTAGGCTTTCTGTGAACTCTAACTCTAGGCTCTGGTGGTCTGATATGATATAAGGGATAATTTCCATTTTTTTATATATTCATATTTGTTTTATGACCAGTTATGTGGTCAATTTTAGAGAAAGTTCCATGTGGTGTTGAGAAATATGTATATTCCTTTGCATTTGGGTGTAAGCTTCTGTAAATATCTATTAAATCCATTTGCATCATAACCTCTGTTAGATTCCTTATCTCTCTGTTGAGTCTGTCTGGTTGACCTATCCAGGGGTAAAAGTGGGGTATTGAAGTCTCCCACTATTAGGGTGTGAGAATTGATGTGGGATTTCAGCTTTTGCAGTGTTTCTTTTACATAGGTAGGTGCCTTTATATTAGGAGCATAAATATTCAGGATTGAAATCTCCTCTTGACCAATACATCCTGTGATGAATAAGTAATGTCCATCTTGGTCCCTTTTAATTGCTTTTAGCTTAAAGTCTACTTTGTTAGAAATTAGGATGGCAACCCCAGCTTGTTTCTTAGGGCCATTTTCTTGAAAAATCTTTTCCTAACACTTTACTCTGAGCCTTGTCTATCTTTGTGGTTGAGGTGTGCTTCTTTTATGCAGCAGAAGGATGGCTTCTGTTTTTGTATTCATCTTGTTAGTGTGTCTCTTTTTATTGGTGAGTTGAATCCATTGATATTAAGAAATATTAGTGACCACTGATTGATGTTTCCTCCTATTTTTGGTGGTAGCTTGTATGTATTTCCTTTCTCTGGGCTTTTCTTTTGTGGGATTATTGAATGTTTGTAGTTTCATGGGTGTATGTGGGATCCTTAGGTTGGAGTTTTCCTTCTAGTTTTTTCTGGAGGGCTGGATTGGTAGATAGGTATTGTTTCAGTCTGACTTTGTCATGAAATATCTTGTTACTCCTTCTATGGTGATTGATAATTTTGATGGGTATAATAGTCTAGGTTGGCTACCATGCTCTCTTAGTGTCTGTATAACTTCTGACCAAGCCCTTCTGCTTTCATCCTTTCCATTGAATAGTCAGGTGTTATTCTGATAGGTCTGCCTTTATAAGTAAGTTGACCATTTTCTTTTGCAGCTCTTAAAATTTTTTCTTTGTTCTGTATGTTTTGTGGCTTGATTATTATGTGGCAAGTGGACTCTTTTGGGGGGATCATATCTATTTAGTGTTCTGTAAGCTTCTTGTATCTTTGTAGGCATTTCCTTCTTTAAGTTAGGAAAGTTTTCTTCTATGATTTTATTGAATAGATTATTTGTGCCTTTGAGCTGGTATTTTTCTCCTTCTTCTATTCCTATTATTCTCAGGTTAGGTCTTTTCATGGTGTCCCAGATTTCCTGAACATTTTGTGTTATGGCTTTTTTGGTTTTAGTATTTTCTTTGACTAATATGTCTATTTCCACTACTGAGTCTTCCACTCCAGAGATTCTCTCTTTCATCTGTTAGATTCTACTGGTTATGATTGTATTTGTGTAGTTCCAGTTCTTTTCTTCAGATTTTCTATTTCCGTCTTTGCCTCATTTTGTGCCTTTTTTATTGCTTCTATTTCAGTTTTTAGTTCCTAGAATGTTTCTTTCATTTATTGATTTACCTTTTCTTGCAAGGATTTGTTCATCTCTTCCAATTTTTGCTTGTATTTTCTTCGATTTCTTCGATAAAAAAATAAAGTGAATTTTTTTATATCTTCTTTGAAGGCTTCAATAATCTTCATAAAGGTGTTTTTGGTGTTGTTTCCTTCTGTTTCCTCTTCATTGCTCCGTTCAGGTCTTGTAGTTGTAGAATCACCAGCTTCTTCTGGTGTTGCCTTGTTGTTCTTTTATTATTATATGTATTTTTGCACTGGCATCTGTTCATGGCTTCAGTGGTTCATTATTAGGCAGCTCCTAGTCAGTTGTGGCAAGAGGGCTTGTGTGTCTCCTGTCTCCTCTGAGCAAGTGGTCTGTTCGATCTGTGACTCAGCTCTGGACATGTTTCTGCGTTTCAAAGCCTAGTCCTTCTCTGATGACACAGTTCGCCCTGGAGGTGGGGCCCAGCCATGCAAGGTCCCCTCTTTTAGGTGTGGCTGGAAGAGTCTCTCACAGCCATTCTCTAGTCCCATCTACTAGGGAGAGTCTGAGATCAGATTCTAGGGATTAACCCTGAGGGTTAGATTTTTAACATTGAAATTTTAGTGTTATGAAACAATCAGTCCATAACTAGAGTCTGTTTCTTGATAGGACAGAAGCACACAGGATTATAGCCATACCTGACCATGAGAGAAACAGTAGGGAAGAGAAAGACCAATTCAATGCTTATAGACAAAGGACAAATTTATATTCTGTCTTTCTGTTCCACGGAAGCAGTATCAGATCATAGCTTTCATATGGTCTACCACAGAAACCACACACTTAATGAAATCAATCATTCCTATTTCTGTGCCCTGGGGTAACATTGAAAGATTTTCATTTCCCCTAAACTCTTCCAACCAACAATACAACCCTCAACCTGCTGCTTTTCTAATATCACAAATATTTTGGTCATTGCCTCATGTGATGTGTGCCTGTGTGGCCTCACTTATGGTATAAATCTTTTGAGATTGAGGGTAATAATGTCTCTATTCTGGAGCTAACCAAATTCTCAGAGCCATAAAAATTGGCTTATCAGTGCATATTGTTGGTCTCCCTAAAGGTAAAATATCTCATTCTCCAATTTGAGCTATGATGCCATTTTCACATTAGGAGAGACACATTTTGTAGACTCATTTTGTCTGTCATCAGTTTTGGATCCACCTCATCTTGTAAATAAAACCACTTTTTTCTAATCTCTCAAAAAGTAAACTCAAGTGCAAAAATATTCTGTATGCTTCAGCTTACACCAAAAAGTGTAAATATTTCTGTGACTCACAAAGCAGAGTGCTAGGCAGAGGGTAAGCTATTTGGCTTTTGCGTCATTTATTATAGCTTTGGTCTTTCATTGGAATACAGATTTCTAAAAAAGAAAATCATCATAAAACACCTTTTAGAAATCAAAGTTACAATGGTACAAATCTGTGAGGTTGTGAAATGCTGTAAAAGGTCAACTGGGAAAGATGAACTAGATATTTAAATGTTTTATATATTTAAAATCTTATTTTTTTAAATTATATGTACAGACCAGGTGTGTATGGAGGACAGAAGTGAGTACCCAATCTCCTGGAACTGGAATTACAACACTTGTAAGCTGCTGTATGGGTGTTCGGAACAGGATCTGGGTCCTTTGTAAGAGTAGTAAGTGCTCTGAACCATGGATCTGTCTGCCCATCCCTGAATGCTGACTTTTTACAACACAATGGGTAGTGGTGGGGGGCTCCTCAGAGTTTCACTCCATGATCTTGTTTCAAGCCCTATTGGACAAAAGTCTTTCAGAACAATGAATTTCATTTGATGTTTTACAATATGCACCCTGTGATATCTTAACCAAAATGTGCTGTATTTGTTCAATAATATCTCTATTGGAAGGGATAAAACTAACACACACACACACACACACACACACACACACACACACACACACATTTATCTTCAGTATTTGCTGGGTAAACAACTTTGGGAGACTATATTGCTTTCCTATTGTTCAGTCATTTTTTTCCTCAATATTTCACTTAAAGCCTGCTAAAAACATAAGAGGGGGTACTGAACCTCATTTTTAAAAATAACTGCTCCCCAATTTACTTGACTACAGCAGTTTCTAATTAGGGAATATCACATGGAATAAATTTGAATCCTGTGCCTTGCACAGATGAACCCAATGTGTTTTGCTTTGCAAACATACATAAAATTGGACAGAAAATAGTGTCTTCTATGAATGCTCTGCCCACTGTATTTGTAAGTTACTTCCATATGTTCCAAAATTCTCATATGCTCAGCATTTATTTTGTTCTAAATTTGTGTTTGCAGCAGAAGATGTGTTGATGTTGTGTGGTAGTGTATTGCAGTAGTGGTGTATAGTTTGCTCAAATTCTTCTTCACCCACACCTTTCCCTTCACCCAGTCCCTTTCTGCCCTGATAGAGTATGGCTATGCTTGCCAATTGAAGAAGAACAAGTATGGTATAAGCCAAGGCTTGAAAAATATCTGTAATTTGTAGCCTGACCTTTTCTCTGGTCCCTGCAATCCTGAAAGCACTTTGGCCAATTCTGTGAAAGATTAATACCATGAAGCTGAAGTAGGCCTTCTTAGCTGAGTGCTTGATCCATGGTGCTCACAATACTTGGTCAGTAGCAGCATCAGGGGCTCCTCACAAAGTTGTGAGCTCCTCTTGCTCCTGACAGGTCTACTGAGTTGTTGTTTGGGTTGTGAGGCCCAGCAATCTAGGGTTTAAACTGTCTCTGGGAAATCTCAATACATAACACATGTGAGAACCACTTATCTACATCAATCAACCTATCCATTACCAAATACTTGATTGAGGTCAGCCTAGACCAGTGGGCGAGGAACACAGCTAACGTTTTTAATTAGAAATTGTACAAAGTTCCTTTCATACGACCATAGCAGAGTTGAGAAGTTGTAATGCAAATAGTGAAAACATGACTTGTATGTCTCAAGTGTTTACTGTCTGGAAATCCTTCCTTACTATTGATTTACATCAACCATGTGTAGCTAATTCACCAGCCACACTGACCTACACTTTATCAAAAAATTTCCTGGCTGGGGTGTATTGCAGTGACAGCAGAACATTTGCTTAGCATGCATGAGGTCCTGGGTTTGATATTCACAGAGAAACAAAATAATTAATGCATAGAATCATGAGAAATAATAAATTCTTTTAAACCATTAAAACTTGAAGTGTTTCTACTTATGTTAAAACAATTGCTTTTTTCCCTTCTTTCTTTCCTTCCTTCCTTCCTCTCCCCTTTCTTTTTTTCCTTTTAAATCCAAGGCTCTCATACTGTAACCTAGGGTGGCCTGGACTTTACTACGTAGCTCAAGCACGCCTGGACCTCACAGAAATCCCCCTGCTTCTGCCTCCTGAGATTATAGTTATGAGTTACCATGCCCAGCAGAATATTCAGTCTGAATGCAGAATAATCACATGCCCCACCCAGGCCTACCTGTCTGTTTTTTGATTTCACTACCATTCAGAAAATGGCTTCCTTGTTCTTACCCATTAAGGTATTCCACCCATGATAATACTCTTCACTTTTAAAATGAGTATAGCCAACTCTTATTACCTTATATTTGGTGTTCAAACTGTGTATATGTAATTTAAAATAATTACTTAGAAATATTTAATTATTTGATATGTTTTACTGTTGACAACACTCCTTTAGCATCTTGAATTGGGATTACGAAACCAAGTTTTGCATTAAAATCAATGAGAATGAATTTGTAATTTAATTACTTTTCACAGTAGCAGAATTGGGGGAAATGAATAAAACTGTTAAAATTACAAATTTTGAAAGAAATATGTTTGAGTACTAACTGCATACATAGTGGGCTTGTAGGTGCTTTTATTTTTTTCTTGTTCATACACTTTTATTTATTTTCCATTAACAGTAATGTTCAGAATATTCTCAACACATACTATATGCCGGTTATTTTTTAATATTTAATAAAATAACAAGTACATTTTAAAATTAAGATTTTTGTCTTCTAATACTTACTACTTCTTTGAACAATTTTAAGTGGTTGCAGCCACTGGGCTTTGCATTTGTTAAATTATTATTTCTTGAGCTTGAAGTGTATGTGGAACGTAGTGGTAGGTTAAGGTATACAATGCAATTTCAAGTTTATTTTAGTCACAGAGTAGGCACCAGAAAGGGCTGTCTTTCTGGTCGGGGCCATGCTATGGTTCAAAAGCATCCCCTTCAAATCTATGTATTGGAATTGATCCCATGACATAGAAGAGGGAATCAGTTTAAACCAAGATAGGCAGGTCATAGGGAAAGCGCTTTGGTTGGACAGGATGTGGGAGTTGAGCATTGCTGAGGTAAAGCATACAATTTAACTTTTTCATATCCTTTCAAATGAGGGAAAGCCCACCATCAACCTAATGTGGTTTGGATAAAAAATTAAATTAAGTTATATTAAATTAAAATGAAAATTAAATTAAAAAGGGATGGACAAAAGGACTTGTTGAACCTACCAGCCTTGCATTTGAGGATTGGAAACTGAGAGTAGGTGGGTTAAGAGCTACATCTCCATTTGCTTCTATTTTAATATTGTCACTCTTGATTGTTCCAAGACACCTGTGAACATCAGGATTTGGTAAGGACTCTCTCTCCTGGATAGAACTTTTCAGAGTAACTGTGAACATTCTTATCTAAGCGTTAAAGGATAGACAGATCACTGGCTGCCCCAGCAAGCATGGCTCAATGGAGCTAGATGGCACCAGCCTATTTTAGGGAGTACAGCTAGATTTGTAAATTCTGGCTGTAGCACATGGGATTTGGTGCTAGAGATGATATCAAAACATATTCTTATCACTTTTGAAGTGTACTGAAGTGAAAAAGAAAACTTCACTTTCCCACTGAATGAGGAAAAATGGAAGGCTTTTTGTTGGGAGACCTGAATGATAAGCTTGTCTAGTTATGCCTGGGGGAGGAGATCATACTTCTATGAAGCAGAAGATCTCATCAGTTTGCTAGGACCCCAGATGGGGATGCTTGGGTCTGATTCAGAGAGAAATGTCTGGAAGGGGTCCAAATTCCAAGCTGAGGAAATAGCAGGAATTGCTTTCTCCTGACTGTGTTTAGTGTTTTAAATATAAATCAATTATCAGGCAGAGGTCCTTGGAACTTACGTACTAAGGTATTTTCTTTCTGTGTGAAAGAGAGTAACAAGGGAAAAGTGAGCTAATCTCTTGTATAAAGCCCTTGGACACAATTGCCAACGTTTTCAACACCCAAGATGTAAACTACTATGCCTCAACGGGCTTACGGCTTCAGACCTGAGATGACAGCTGTCACTCACTTATAAAATCTCATCTCACCACAGTGTCCCCCATGTTAACCCTGTGTATAAAAATAAACAAGCTGAAAAGGGTTGGCTTGATTAATGATAATATTTCACAGCTTCATAGTAGTATGAAATTACCTGGGACTATTCCAAACACATTCTAAACACTCTTCTCTTTTTCTGGTACTGATTTTTCTCAGGGTTTTTTTTTTCCCCTGAAGCCACTTAGGATAAGATTTCCTCTGGTCTTTGGCCAGCAGACATTCATCTTTTGGTCATTCTGATTTTTTTTTTAAAGCCGCTTTTCTGAAACTGCTTCAACTCTTCCTAAGAATTTAGGCCTAATGATATTGTTTGTATATATTGAGAAGAACTTTACAAAATCCCAGTAAACATGCTGGAAGACTGTGTAATTACATCAGTGCTGCCACTCAGCTAGAGGCTCTGGGAAGCCAATATCTACAGTTTCTGGTTCATAACTGAGGACAAATGAACTTTGCTGACTGGCTAGAAAGAAAGGCAAGAAGTATATGGGCATATGTCCAGCTTGGTGTCCAAGGAAGCACCATGCTCCTCTGAATGCCTCAGGTGAGAGCAGACATTCAGGTCTGGTGTGTTTTAGACCATCCAAGTTAAGAAAACCAATATCTACCCTCCTTTATATTGCATTGAAAAGTCTATTATGGTTGAGTTAAAGACGTACTCTTGCTTTTAGAGCTCTACATAATATCTGGAATGGTCTAGAAGCAAACAATAACAAAACTCCAGAGGACCTGAAAAAGTGGAATTTCATGCACTTCTATAGTCTGTCTATTTTCTATTCTTCCTGGATTCAGTCTCTGGCCAACAGTAGAACCATGGTCTGAGTAGACAAGGGATTTCATAGAGGCTGTGTTTTAAGTACCTACTATGTACCTAATACATGGCTAACAGAAAGTTATGGGAAACTGGCTCAGTACTAAAGGAAATGGATCGAAATATGATGGCTAAAAACAGTAGAAGGTGGAGAGAAAAATGAAATTAGACAGGCAGGAAGCAGAGACTTGGTATATGTGAGGACACGTTTTTCTCGAGTAGAGAGAAAATATCCTGAGATTGAGTTTCAAAGGTGCTTATGATTTTGTTCTTTATTTTATCCTGTCTTTAATCTTAAGGAAACAAGTTTTTCTGTACACAATGATGGCAGATCAGGGTAGTTACTGGTTTAATCAGATCTGCCAGTTTACATTTGAGCAGCTTTAGAATAAGGAAATAGCACAGGATTTCAATTAATTAAATTAATTTATAGAAATTTTATTATTAGGTTGTTCAACTGTATTAGCTTACACAATTTCCCTTGCTTTTAATGACTTGAAAAAAGCTTCAGTTGCTTCTGTTTTTATTTTTGGCTGCATATTGTGTAATACTACAACACACTACACTACATTATACTATACCATACCACTCCATTTTATACTACACTACACCACACTATAACATATTATATTATACTACACCACACCACATTACACAATACCATACTACACTATACCATATAATACCACACCACATACCACAGTATACTATACCAACCATATCACACTATACCACACCATACTATACCACATCACATCATACCATACTACATTATACCATACTGCATCACACCACACCATACAATACCACACTACACCACACCATACCACTCCACACTACACTATACTATACCATCCCACATGACACTAGACTATACCACACTATGCTATACTACATAACACCACACTACACATGGCTACTCAATCCCATGTGATCTGAGTCAAGAATAGTTCTATCTGAATGAAAATAAAAGAAGTCACAATGTGTTCTCCTTATAGGTACTATTAGCCTCAGTCAGCAAGGAAGTTGATATTTTACCACTTAGAAAGTCATGTTAGGACTTAGACAAGACCTTAAAGCAATTGCTAGAAAAATTCCTTAATGGTTATAAAGAAAATAGGTAAGAGTAGTTGAATGTGCCACTTTCATAGAGTGTCACATGCAGTGGAATCCATCTTGGGTCTGGAATCCAGTCCCAGATTTGCAACTTGAAGATATTGCTGTTTATCAATTCTGCATTAGGGATAATTGATTCTCATTCAAACTAGTTCTTTCTGATTTAGTTGTTATATGTAGGTAAACACAGCACTCCTAATTTGGCCTCTTCATAAAAGCTGATAAGTTTCAAGGTGTATATTTCTCTTGCCAAGATATTTGTACATTCATTTTATGTCTAGTCACCAAATAGCATATTATGCAACTCTATTTTATATTAATATTTTTCATATGTCGCCCACCAAAGGTCAAGTAATTGTTAATTCCTTTTTCAGCCAAATCATTTTAGATTGGATTCAAGGTAACAAACTCATCAGCTTTAAGTCTAATAATGCACACAAGTAGAATGTCAAGATGCAGAATAAAGATGGTGGGTACATAGAATGGCCACTCTAATTTTCTTAGTTGCTATCTAAAGCCTCTGGTTTCATGGGTTCCACAGGGTCACTAGAAGACTGAGAGTCTTGAGTTATTTGCCTTAGTTGGAATGACAATGTAACATCCTAAGGATACTCAGGATTATAAAATATTATCAAATTCATTCAAACTAGCTGACTTGCTAAGCAACACTCATATACGATAGGTTCAAAGTTAATTTATTTTATGTTAAAAACGAACTGTCCCTTTGTATTTCTCAGACTGAAGAACCAAAATTTTATATACCAACGTATCCATCTCTGTACTAGTTTCCTTTAAAACAAATGTGGTTCTGATCCACCCACTCTAGCTCAAGTGGGTTCTCAATCTTTTCACCTTCTCGAAAGATTCAGCTGAACTTATGTCCTTATCAGAAGTCATTCTGATCTGCTTTTAAGTTAGCACATGGGACATAAATAATAAATCAAATACACAAAACTATTTTCAGTTAAAATTGTCTTAACATTTGCATTTTTTCTTTTAAAATGTGACATTTCAGGAATACCATCTTGTGTTATTTCTTGAAGGCAGGGGAAGAGAGAATGGCCAAAATCTCACCAAGAAGCTAACTCAATTTTCCCATAATATAGGTGCCATACAGAAAACTCAGGCCAGGCTGCCGTTCTCCATATCTCAAAATTGGCATCTTGTGATCTGGGCTGATAGTTTTATTGAGGATAATGAAGAAATTATTTTCACAAAAATTACCTGTTGTATAATCATTAGAGCAAGAAAACTAAGATTATTAGAAGAAATAGGAGCCAGAAGCACACAGTCATGTCCTCATCTGATAAGAAATTATTCATTGCTTTCCCTGTACTCTATGGTTTTTCCAACAGAGGAAGTCAATGCTTATAAAATAGTATGATAATTACAATATCATCTATAGATTGAGCTAGTGGAGGATGAATGGCATGGGAGGCTGCAGGAATGCCAGACTCAGCTAAGAACTGAAGACCCTGTGTGGTCATCATTATGATAGGAACAATGAAGTGTCAGACTGTGAGTATAACTGACGGAAAAGTAAACAGAATAGTCACTAATAAGCCATGGAGACAGAAGCTTATCAGCTCATCCTAACAGGGACCTGTAGGGAGAGAGAAGAAAACCTGTGCCGAGCAGCAAAGATGCAATTTAAGACAAAGAGAACAAATGGTTATTTTCCAGCTTTACTGTGCAGCAGTCAGTAGATGGATGGCCTGAAGAGCAGATTCCAGCCAATGCCTAGAGACTGTGAGGCAATGGGTCTTAGATACTGTGGCTGAAATAATAACATTATGTCTTGTGGGTGGGGAATGTTTGCCCATGTGTGCAGTTGTGGATATCAGAAGTCAATGTCACCCTCTATCACTTTCAAAGTATTTTTAATTCAAATATTTAAGTATGTATGCATGTATGTGTGTATGGAGAGGGGTGGTCATTGATGGAATATAGACCAATGTAGCTGTGAAATACTGACTTCCCAAAGCAAGGGTAAGCCCTAAAGTATGATTTACAGGAATGTCACTCCATTCTGTAGTTTACAAGCCTCTTTCCCAGAGCAAAGAGTTAAGCAGTCTTATTAATGTTGGTGATTTTAGCACTTCCTTCCTTGGGTCGTGATTCTAACTCCTATAATGTTTCTTGCTGGGAAACGAGTAGCTGATGTTGACAGACTGCAGAATTCTGCTGCAGGCTTTCCCAGGGCTACCCGCTAATTACTGACTGAACTCAGGGAAGCCCGAAATTCAAATGCATCTTAAAATGTACTTTTCTGTAATGTGTTTTGAACTGAATTCGTTCCATATTTCAAGATACTTTACTTTTAAATTATGGGCCATTATAGACACGTACACAGTGTACATACAAATAAACATACAGACAGAATTATACCATAAGTTCTAGACATATTACCGTTTCATAAATTTTATTTTATTTCTCCTATTTCTTTTATATATACATATATATAAAACCAAACTATAAAGACAAATCCTTACATATGTTCAACATATCTCTCATAAAGTGTACCTTTCTTACCATTGCTGTGCCGTTATCATCCTTAGCAATAACATTTTTCAGATAGTATCTTTTACTTGCTTCATAATCAAATTTACTGAAATATCTCAAAACATCCCCAACCCCAGATTATTGGTTTAAATCAGCACCATTTATTAATGACTTCATTTAGAGAAAGACACTGGAGTTGAGGTTCTGGAAGTGGCTTATCCTATTGAAGGGTCGTAGTCTTCCAAAACAAGGAATAACATACTGCAACTATTTTTCCCAACAGGAGCAAGAAGAGCATCCTCTTTCCTCATGCCTACCTAAATATTATGCTCAGGCTGAAGTTTTAAAACCAGCAAACTAAACTGTCCTCACAAAATGCTGTGACTCACTCACACAGTTTTGATAATAAAGAAGGGAGTGGGTTGGGTATATTTTGTTGATTCTGTGGTTTTCTATCCTATGAAGGGGCTTAGCAGTATTTTCCTCTGTACTTCATTTTAACAAAATGCAATAATGGAATGATCAGAGACTGGATTCTCTTTATTAGGCTATCCCAATAGCCCCATTTTCCAAAAATCTTGTTCAGACTTTACTTTCTTGGCCAGTATTCCAGGAGAAAGACATTGTGGAGTCTGTGTTCATGTTTGTAAAATGGATCTCATCTTTTCCATATCAGAGGTTAATTTGTGAGGCTAAAATGAGATTGTTTATGGTGTACCATGATACTTTCTTCTGTCTCTTTCTCCTCCTTAAACTAAAGAAATGCCTTTGGCGGCCTCTTTACATGTCTTTTGTGGTCCTTAACCTACTGGGAAGTACTTTCTTCACTGTTTTTGTTTTCTTTTGTTTTTGCTTGGAGTTCCCCTAACTGTGTAACACTGACATGTAAATGGTGGTGGCTGTTACTGGGTTGAAGAGATAATAGATGCAGGCATGTACATGGTTTAGACACAATTTACATGCTGGGCTAGCAGGCAGGCCTCTCGAGGCCTCTTCATATTCACACTGGCCAACTGCAGCTTAATCTGACAAGGATAATGTCCAGAATGTAAATATTACCATTTGTTCCATGTCATCTCAGATCAGACACTAATTTGCAAATGTAATTTATCATGTCTAAAGAAAACCAAAATGACAGCTCTTACCAGTATTTGCTATTTTTGTGTTAACAATAGTTCATTTATGATTGTTATTGTTTCAGGCAGAAAATATGTTTCAATGTGTTCAGCTGGCAGTGTGGGCTTTACATCTTTACAAGCTTCATCTGGGTTTTTCTTGCCTCCTCCTGTAGCTTATGGTTACCTAGGCTGCTCTTTGGATGGTTGGCTTCTGTTCTCCACACTCCTCCTGGGGCTGAAGGAAATGTTCTGATAATGTTTCAAGCCCTGGGACCTGATTTGGAAAGTCTAGGGGGCTATATGAAGACTGAGGACCACATTTGATAACAAGTGCCTTTGTGCATTTTCAATAGAAACTACATAAAGCAGCTAAGTTATACAGAATGGGGTTAAAGGCATATTCTAGGAGAATTTGTGTCTGGGCAATTTGTGAAGCTCAGTTTGAAGGACTCTCCAGTTAATAGGCTAAAAAAAAAAAAAAAAAGGCACAGCTTGTATCTGTGTACTCCTAATGGATCACAGGATAGTATCCATGTCCTCCAAACTAAATGATCTATCCATGCAAAAGAAGAGCATCCATTAGGTTTAAAATTAAGTGGATCCCTATTCACAAATCACTAGCCTTTTTCTCCCTCATTGTGATTCTTCTGAGGTTAACAACAATTCTATTTTGGCAAATTTAGCAGATCTTTTATCTTTGTACATTTGCTGCAATTCCTGGCCCATCCAGCTATAGAAAGATGAATAGATCCTTGCGTGACTGCTGGCGAGGTAGACAAATGCCAGGAAAGAGAGAAGGCAGTGAATCTCCAGCCCTGGAGGTCCTCATTTCAGCACATAGAGGAGATGTGCCAACCTCAGTAAAACATCCATGACACTTCAGAAGAGCTGAAGGAGCTTTCTGCCTCATTTCTCACATGGAAAAATAGGGAGAGTCAAGTATCCCCAGCTGGAAGGAATAGGTTTTTGTTTATCTTTAATTGAAAGCAATGTTCCACCACTGCATTTAGAGCAGGTTTTGTGCATCTCCCCCTGGTGAATGGTGCAGAAGATAAGAACAGACAGATTCGGGGCGGAGCTCTGGCCTACAGATACCCCCCTTTTGTCATCTTGATTGGAAAAGCTTGGCCAGCTGCTTTGATTCAGCAAAGCCAAATTTCTAAGACTTCCTTGACCTTTGCTTAAACTGTTTTTGAGATGGACTGTGTTTTTGTTATTGCCTGATGGGCTAAAAGGAACTATCAAGTTCGTCATAGTGTGAATAAATAATTAACAAGCTCCAAATGACCCATGAAGAGTTCTCAACTGACAATTAGCACCTGCTTGGAGGCCACAATATGAACATTGTTCCCAGAGCCACTAGTTGAATTGTAGATCAGAGCATCAGAGCTCATGACTTTGGGTTATATCAGTAGAGCATTCATCGTGTGTGTGTGTGTGTGTGTGTGTGTGTGTGTGTGTGTGTGTGTGTGTGTGTGTGCGCGCGCGCGCGCGCGCCCCCGTGCGTGTATGTTTAATTGTCACTGATACTAAGGCAACTAGGTAAGGATCCTTTGAGGCCTTCCATGGAAAGGCTTGGTTTGCAGTGGAGTAAATTTTATACCCAGGCATCAGTGTCTGTATAGTCATTTTTTCACAGCCTCAGGGTGAGTTTTGATGTGTAAAATATCCTCCTTCTCAAGTAAAGACCTATAAACAAATTTAAAAATCTATAGCTCCTCAAGTTGAACATGCTGGAGCTGTGGTGAAATGTACATTAGGGTAAACCATAGAGAAATTACAATGTTTCATTTATGCCAAATGTAAACTTATTGAGCTTGGGAGGTAGCTTGTTGAAATGTAGATAGTCCCAAATCTACTCAAGAGAGTTCTTTTTGATTTGCATCATTGATTATGTGTTCAGCCTCAGCTGGTTAAAAGGCTTACGTCAGTCTTCCTGGTTTTCCACTTTTCATTAGAGATACATTGTTCTTTATCATGCCAAAGACAGCCTACTAAGCTTGAATAACACCTTTAAATGAACGGCACAATATTCTAGTCATTCGATAGATGTAGAATTTTCTATAGTTTCTTAATTTTCGTAACAAATATGCACTGAGAATTGCTTCACTTTCCTCATTTGTAAAATAGAAAAATGGAAATAACATATGTACTTTACAGAAGTGCTTCAAATTGATAGATCAAATAAAGTATAGAATATATGAAATACTATACATGCTAGAAATTTCTTCCATCCTATTATCAAGGACAGGATAGAATGATGGTATCAAAAATCATTAATTGTCATTACTTTCATTTGCTATTTAGCTGTAGAAGATATCAACATGTAGGAAATAAATAAAGATCAGAACCTGGAACCAAGTGATTATTATAATAAGAGGCAGGGCCCCACCCAAGAATGTGGAGATTTCTATGAGTTACTACATATATAGAAAGATTCATAGGGGTTGAAAAGATATACCTACAACAATGTCCCTGCCACTAAGTCTTAGGGATCATCATAGATTTCAGTGTAAACCCAGACAGTAGGCCCTTTGAAAATTTGTATAAAGAGAGACAGACTCTTTATCACTGAATGAATTAACTACAGCATAATGCTTTGTAATGATCCATCCTTTTTAAAAAAAAATGTGCCTTTAGACTTCAAATTTAATAAGGATGTACATTTTATTCTTAGTTCTAGCTAGTTCAAGCCACCACAGGCCAAGTGGTATCCGAATACCACTTATAAAGGTTATACCACGTTTTTATTGTTATTGAAACATATTTTGTAAAATAAAATACCATACATGTAGTATTTCTGAGTTTTATGTGTCAGAAGCTCTGTACAGCTCTCATGGGATGGTCAAGCAGGTGTGAATTATCAGGGCTGTGCTTCTTTGTGGATAACTTGTTCACTTGTTTCGACAATGGTCGACTGAACTCAGTTCATGATGAGTATAGGACTGAGATTCTATAAGCAATATGCCAGTTCAACACCCCCCCCCCCCCCGGAGCTAGTACATTCCTCAGCTTTGGCCAGGGAGGGCAGCCTCTATCCTTGTCACTCCCTATACCCTTCCTTCCTCCTTTTACACCAGGATTCTCTGACCATAAATTTAATGGTTAATGAATTATGCAGAACAATCCAAGGCAATCTGTCTTAGTCTTATAACGAATGAGCTTAACCACATCGTTGATGCTTTTTAAACGTGTAACTTAATATACTCTTAGGTTCTAAGGATTAGGTAGGCACTTGTTAGGAAGAGTTATTCTGTCTTCTATAGAGGGGAATATTACACATGATTAGCCTCCTCTAGATAACATATTTAACACATTTTTTTTTTTTTTTTTTTTTTTTTTTTTTTTTTTTTTTTTTTTTTTTTTTTTTTTTTTTTTTTTTTTTTTTTTTTTTTTTTTTTTTTTTTTTTTTTTTTTTTTTTTTTTTTTTTTTTTTTTTTTTTTTTTTTTTTTTTTTTTTTTTAGGATTACTAAACCCATGTTTCTCAGCTTCATCTGCTTTCTTATCCATACGCTGTAACACATTTAAGGGGAACAATATAACCCCATAGCATGTACTTAAAAAAAGGGTTACCAGTATTTAAATAGAGAGGCATAATGACGGGGAGGAATGTCTTTGTATATGAAAACAAATTGAGCATGTTTTTGAATATTTAAGTTATATATTTGCTCACCAAAAGTGATGGCTTGCAAAGACCACTGTGAAAGCTTTTCTAAAGAGAATCTAGTACTCAAGTAAATGCGTTCAATGTAATACATTGTAAATAAATTATAACAACAAAAGAAAGTTCTTCTACTATGTGTTATAATAATGGAAATAAAAGGTGCTATGGAAAAATAGATGATACAGATTTTTTTCCCCCAAAAGTTAGGATAAATTTACAGCATCAAGTTATTGAGAAGCTATACAGACCTGGTGTAAAGCTGCCTTCTAAATTTCCATGTTTACATCCAGTATATCGGTTACTTTGCTATTGCTTTTATGAAACAGCAATGATGAAAGACAAACTAAAGAAAAAGTTTATTTCCAGCGGATGAGTCCATAATTGTGAGAGACGTGGAAGCAGGCAGCTGGATCATGGTGCTGGGAACTTACGTCTTCAATTGTAAACACTCCAGCAGAGAGGGTGCTTCCACCCCCAGAGAGGTGCTTCCACCACCAAGGCTGTACCACTGTCACAGTTGTGAACAAAGTGCTCAGATACCAAATGGGACATTTCCCATTCAAATCCTGATGGAGAGATTTCAGAAAAGCATTATTGAGCAAACTTCTGAGAAGGCATTGAAGAGAAAACAGCCTTGGAAGTCAAACTCCAGCTGCTGTGTGTAAGACTGCCTGTGCCCTCCAGGGTGCTTGGGATGAGGAGAGGTGCATGATCAATTTAAAAACCGATTTCTCTTGCTTGTCAATGAGAAAGCATTTTACAAGCATAACTTAATTTGATAAAGAGGAGATAAACTATGGCACATTAAAAATCTCCTAAGAAGTTATTTGGAGCCAATTTGGGTACGGTGGGAAGTTTTAATTTCTTAAGCTTATTTACCTTTAAAAAGCTCTTTTAAATTTAAAAGAGGGTAAGTATATTTTTGTTTTAGGCTGGAAATTCTAGCAGTAGAAATAATTATAAGTATAAATGGCCAATATCTTATTTTTAAGTTTATCACACGTACCATCTAAAAATAGCAACTAGTGTTAATATGTGAAATGACAGCCGATGCTGAGTTGACAATCTGTAGATTTTATCTACAGCATCACAACCAAGGCAAGTAGAAGGTTGTCCCAATTAATGCAGGAGGTCAGAGGCATCAACCCTATGAGGAACTTCCAGGTATTCATTGGTGTTCTGCTGACTAGCCGCCCCCTCCCCCCCCCAAAAAAAAAAGAAGTGGGTCTGGTAGGAATGCACTGGGAATCCTCCTTTTTCCTTTATCTGAGAGCCTGACAAGGAAATTCTAACCCGAAAACTGATGAGATGGCTGAGTTTTCCAGCCTCACTGGGACGGCCTGGGTATCTCCTCTTACTCCAATTGGGAGTGACTGGTATTTAAGCACAGATAACTGTAATCTTGGCAGCGAGGGTGAGTCAGAGAGGGCATTCCAGAAATGCAAATGACTCTGAAAATGGGCTGCCTGCACATGGGACAGAGACCACAGACCAATTCCAGCTTTTATTGTGCTGACAGGAGGGTCAGGAATTCAGGAGCAGTGTGTGAAGAAAGACTGAGTCCTGGGTTCACAGTTTAGATGGGAATACAGAAAGGAGGAATTGGATTTGGTCTCTGGCCTCACATTGCATAATGTTTGATGAGATATTTTCCTATCTGAGACAGATAGTTGGAGCAAAGGACTTGAGTTAGGGAAATCCTGGATGAAAAGAGCTACATCTGGATGAAAATCAGACTTCTCTGTATTCAATAATCCAAACAAAGCAACAAAAAGGCAAAATTGTATATCACCTTAAGATTTTAGCATGCTTTTTGCATGCTGTGTTGACTTTTCCAATACAGGCGTTTCTGCCTCTAGTAATAAAACAACAGAATAATTCACACTCACCCATCCTTACACTAAACAGACAAGAGCCCCAAATATCTTTTAATTTTTATATATATATATATATATATATATATATATATATTTTAGCTTCTCAAGACAGGGTTTCTCTGTGTTACTGTCCTGACTGTTCTGGCAGTCACTCATGCAGCTCCACCTGCCTCTGCCTCCTGAGAGCTGGGATTACAGGCCTGTGCCACCACTGCCCGGTGCCCAGAATACCTTATTTGTAGTCCTCCAGGGTAAGGTTTAACTGACTGCTCTCCATAAAGGAAACCACAACAGAGGCCAGTGCAGGCTGTCTCGCTGACAGTAAAGACTGTCACGATAGCAGAACAGTAAGTAAGCACATTATTGATTAAATGTCCTTTTGAACTGCTGCTTTCTTCAATAATTTTAAAGAAATTTAAACTGTAAACCAGTTAGGTCAGTGGTAAGAAAGGGAGGTGTGGACTTCTGGTTGAATAGGACATAGTGTGATCCTAACAGGCTCTGTGGGACCACAGAGCAGACCTTGAAAAATACTTCAGAGATGGAGTATAATGCTGTGCCACTATAGACATCTTAATGATAAAAAGCCAGCATTGAATGTTATAGCTTGTGTGATGGTTTATCCTCACTGTATCTAGACAATGGAAACACACCTCTCAGCATGATTATAGCAGTGTTTACAGAAAAGTTTAACTGAAAAGAAAAGAGGACCCTAAACATGAGTGACACCATCCCATGTCATTGGGTCCAGGACTGAATAGCTAAGCAGGAACACTCCTCTCTCTCTCTCTCTCTCTCTCTCTCTCTCTCTCTCTCTCTCTCTCTCTCTCTCTCTCTCTCTCTCTCTCTGCTTCCTGTTTACTGACACAGCGCACCCAGTCACCTCATGCTCCTGAAGTCATGTTTTCGCTGCCATGGTAGACTGTCTTCTTTGAACTGTGAACCCAAACAAACCTGATTTGGTTATAGCAATGAATAATCAACCCTCCCCATTCAGAGTTGCATATTTATCTTTAGGAGTGAAGTCATATCTTCTGATGATTTTACAAGTGCTCTTAGAACAAGCACATTTCTGAGGTTCACCAAAGACTGCAGCTTTTCTGCTGCCTCCCCAAACATCCTGGTATGAGGACTCTCTTCTCCAAACTTCAACATGTCCTCACTCCTCCCTCAGATCATCTTCCAGAATTCCCCCATCTTTTGCTATTAACTGATTGGTCAAAAGTATATGAATTTTCTTAAGAGGTAAGATAGTACATGTAAAAACCACATATTACATAACCTTTTCAGAGTTCATGTACTCCTGAACTTGTAACTTTATTTCACTTTTCCTATGATATCTTGTGGTATTCGACACTGTACTAAAAAGTTAGAGACAGCATTGTTCACCTTAAAAGTTTATAAGAAGACAAAAGAGTGGCTGAGGTGCTTACCACAGCATGGTAATTACATTTTTATTATGCCATTCTTTTATTTTGTTGAATATATGAGGCCCACAATTTGTAGTGAGTTTTCTATAAACTGTATCTGTTTCTCAGAGACTCCCTTTTTTGTTGTATTTTTAATGTTTTTCTGTTGTTTACAAAAAATATGCCAAGCTAATGATTATTTCCTTGCTTTACTAAAGAAAATAAGAATTATATTTAATAAAATAAGTGGGTGTGAAAAATAAGATATTTTAAGCTACTATTATTACTGTGTTTTAAAGGATTTTATTAATTTATATTGATTATACAAGATCAAAGGTGTCCTAGTGATAATATGTTCAGGTATGCCATGCATTTTGTTCATAATCACTTCCTATTTATGTTCCATCTCCAAATTCTCCTGTTTCTCTTCTCAAGTAACCCCCTTTTGTTATTTTGTAATTCATTCATACATGTTTATGTTTCTATCTTGAAATATTTCCTTTTGTTGCTGAAAATTTTTGGTAAGATTTTAGCTCTGTAGCCTAGATTTGTCTCAAACGTCTAGACCTGTGTCAGTCTTCTTATTGCTAGAGTGGCAGGCATGGGTTAATATGAATTATTCTATACTTTGTGGTCTGGTGGTTAATTCTATAATATGTATACAAACACAAGCATATGACCAGGGTCCATATGTTTACCTAACTAGTGTATACCAACAATGTGTAAAGCCCCACATCCTCACTAATACTTGTTTGCATTTTTACTGACCAGAATGAGATTAAATTTCATTATCATTTTACTTATATTTTCTTGAGAGTAAGGATGCTGAACATTTTAAAAATATTTAATTGACTATTTGTATTTTTTCTTTGGAAAATTATTGATTTTGTTTGTTCATTTATTGGTAAGATTATTTGTCTTCTTGGTGCTTAATATTTTGAGCTATTTACATACTTGAGATATTAATCTTTTTTCTTCTTACTACTTTTCAGCCTTCTTTTTCCTCTTCTCCAATAATTCCCCTTTTAATGTTCTAATGCTGTGTGTGTGTGTGTGTGTCTGTCAAATATTTTCTCTCATTCTCTAGGCGATTCCTTCTCTCTGTTACCTGCTTCTTTTGCTGTGCAGAAGCATTTTATTTCACACAGCCTTATGTGTCAGTTCTTCACTGTGGTTAGAGCCCTTTTCAGAGAGCCCTTGCTCTTCTCTGAACTTTGACGTTTTTCCTATACTATTGAGTTTTTTGATATAGAATCTCACTATGAAATCTCTGAGTGGCTGTCTTCTTGATTCAGGCTCCTTGGTGCCAGGGCTACAGGCCTGTGCTGATTATTTTTATAGTTTGTGGACTGATGATTAAATCAATAATAATATTAACAATCATGACAATAATAATTTTAGGGTATATTAAACACTTCCCTCTTCATAAACATGCTAAATATTTCTGCATATTAATGATTTTTATATTATATCAGTTAATTCTTATAATGAGCATTAATATTTATATTGTATTAAGAGAACATTGGGCTTAAACAAAAATCTTACAGAGCAAATGGCAGATCTGGCTTTGATCCCAGCTCCATTCATTTCTAGAGTGTGCCCTCTTCCTTACCCCTGAGATTGGATTCAAAACAAATTACTTAGGCAATGTGAAGAAACATGCATGAATAATTGAACATTTGCCTGTGTTGGTCAAATGAGTTTGGCAACTTATCAATCAATGGAGACTCTTATTCTTAAAGAACTTTTAAGAACTTTATGCAAGGTAATATTTCTTTTTTTTTATTGCACACTTACTTGTATGTTTTCTTTATCATCCTAAGGAATGTGATTTTATGCTCCTCAGAGCTGAGGAAGGGAATATCCAGTTGGACAATGGATTAACCAATGGGATGCAGTAGCTATACTCTTCAAGGTGACTGCATAGGTGTGAATGTAGCAGAGAATCTCATAGCTGACTTTCTCTGTTCCATGGCGGATGACAGTAATGTTTCCTTCTTCTTTATGTAGCAAAAAAGCATTCTCCTTGAACAATTCAGGATGAGAAAGTCACATTTCTTTTGACACAAGTTTCCACAGGAAACTGAAAAGTCAAGGGTAATCACATCTTTGCTTAGTGCTTTGAGTCTGAATTACAGGGTGGTGACATTTATGCCTGCTTGCTTTTCTAGGATTTTTACATAATAAAATTAAAAAAATGTAAGCTTGAACTTCTATTTATTGTCCTTTGTTTCTTCACCTGTGAAGAAGTAGGTATGTCACAATATGGATAGTGTTCCAATGGCTCTGGATGGCAGTGCAGAACTTCGAGTTCTTTCAGTTCTAGCATCTGTTGATCCCACCACTTTATCTCTAAAACGAAAACCACAAATTACTAAGCAAAAACTCAGAGGACTGAACCAAAATATATTTAGAGGTATGTACTTGGTCTGAAATTAAATCTATGCCTCCTGAAAGAGAAAATAAATCTAGAACTTGATAGAAACATGCAAGTGTGTGTTTCTTCCTAGACAAAGAGGGCATGAAAGAGCTGCATGTCTACTCACTCACATGGAAAATGCTTTCTCTGTCTCTTGTCAGTAGCATTTTTCCCAAGCCTTTCAGTTCTTGCAGATTTACCATATTCTTTCTTTTTTAACTTTCTAGATTTTTTAGTCCCTAAGAAGCCTGGCTTAAAGAAATGAGTCTTTCATCCAGTGACTTTCAGAATTGTCGTATCTTGTCTACCCACCTCCTATGTTAGGAGCTCTGGTCTCTTGGTCATCCTCCTCCCCGCTGTGATAGATTTGCCCTCCTAATACTCTCTAACCCCACGGGCTTACCTTATCTCTTTGGCTCTTCTGCTTCTCTTATCTCTATCCTGTTAGCCTTAACTGATGTAATTTATTTTCCTGAAGTTTCCTCCTTCTCTGTAAAGACATGAACACTCACCCTGAATATTTCTCACCTCTTCATTAGTCTCTGTCAGCTGAATTCCAACACACTCTCCAGCAAAGTTCATAGCCAAGTCCAGGCTTTTCTCATACTTCTGAGGTTTTCATTCCTCTTCACGGTGTCATATGATACATGCTGAATCTCACTCCTTAACTCCTGCAGATTTGTTTCCTATGCTTGCTCTCATTTTCTGATACATAACTGATACTGTTATGAAGTCTTGGCTGAACAGTTGACTTCAACTTCAAGCAAATATTCTCATTGAGTTTTCTAGAATTGGAGTCAACTGTCCATGCTTTTTCTTACAGTATAATCTTAGGTAGATCACTACGTTTGCACAAATATAGTAAGATTTAATATTTCATATACATAAGTATACATACATATGTATATATATTGTAGATACTTATAACTATTTCAAATATCTAAACACATAGACTTAATAATAATGAAGTTCTAAGAGCAAGTCCAAAACTTTTTATAACATTGTAATGAATAATCTCAAATTTGCTTCCTTAGAATTAAAAATTATTTTTACTTTTGTGTGGGATAAGGGCAATGGAGGAAGTTTAGACTGCAGTTATTTATATATATATATATATATATATATATATATCTTTGATGAAAAGCATTGTATAGTTCACTATATTTAACACATTCAATTTAAATGAAAAAAAAAATTCTCAATTCATGGCTTATGGCCGAGATAAGGAGGAGGAGATAAACAAATCCTGGCTGTTGGAAGATGTGGGAACCACCGGACTAGGCAGTCCCAGAGGCCTCTGCTGATTCTTTGGTTTCATGAACGTTGAATCTTTTTGGAGCAGGCTGGAATGCATCTGTTGAGGAAGCTGTCAGTTCTCAGGACTCTGACTCAACTTGTCTGCTGGGATGAAAAGCAGGAGATTTCTCTCCAGGAAGGTCAGTTGTCATCTCTTCCTTTCACATGAAGCTTGACCTCCCATGGGTTAGCACAGTCCTTGGGAATCCAGTACTGCAGAGTTAACTATGAAGCAAATGTTGCTTCAAGTACACTTTGTCTGTTTCTTCCCTTTCAGGTTTGAAGCTACCACAAAATGACTCAAAAAAAAGTATTCTATCTTTATGTTGTGCATATTAGGGTGACAAAAATTATGTGAGTAACTGGGTACTCTGAGGTGACTGGAAATTCTGACATGATTACAAACCTGAAATTTAGTGTCAGATAGTTTCTGAGGAAAATCTCAACACAGTTATGAAAAGGGACCTTTGGCTCATCAGCAAAAGAAGGTGCCATTGACTGCAGTGTTGCCCTCAGGAATCTTCTAGTCATAAAAGAAGGCAGATTAAAGATGTTCAGAGTCTCTCTTTTGTAGTTGCTAGAAAATTAGAATGGATGACCAGGTAAGAATGAGTTACAGACCATTAAAATATGTATTTACGATAAAGAGTCAAGATGGTAAGGAAAAAGTATATAATATAAAACATTTTATTAAAATGAAAATGATAAAATATTTTATTATAGACTTTACAAATATATTCCTGAAAAATCAAAGGGAAAATGTGCTAATGCCATGGTGAATAAAAAAGAAAAGGTATTTATTCATTTAAATAGTTACTGCCATAGTTTGGAGGTTGAAAAAGGAAGGCACTGTGGATAGAGACCAGTTTTATGACTTCCTAAATGTATAACTTTGGACGAGATGCTTATTGCTTGTACCCTATTTTCTTCGCATTACAGGAACAGCATCCTCAGTTATGCATACTTATCATTGCTAAGTTACACATATGAAGTACATAACACCACCTAACCCATTCAGTCAGTGTGGCTATGACCAAGATTGAGTATATTACTAAACAGTCAGGTAAACTACTAAGTAAGGCAACTGACCTGTGAGCAATGCCACCGTCCCACAGGAAGACATCAACTGATTAAAAACATTGAAGGCTAATATTTTGTTAGTCAGACCCTCATGCTTGACTTGACATATAAATAACTTGTAATGTTAAATAAAAAATATTGAAATCATTCTGCTGTTTTTCGAAACAACCAACATACAATAGAAACTGAAATCTGATGTTTCTGAGCCCCAAATAAACTGGTTTACAAATATATAAATATCAAAAATTTCATTAACAGGGCTAGATACAGAGTTGGCCAGGAGAGTGTTTGCATAGCATATACCAGGCCTTGATTCAATTGCAGCAGTACTATATAAGGCAGAAATGGTGACCCACTCCTGTATCCCTAGCACTCAATAGATAGATGCAGGAAGATCAGAAATTGAAGGTCCATGCTCATCTATGCAATGAGGCTAAGGTGAGTTGCACGAGACCTTTCTCAAAAAAAAAAAAAAAAAAAAAAAAAAAAAAAAAAAAAAAAAAAAAAAAAAAAAAAAAAAAAAAAAAAAAAAAAAAAAAAAAAAAAAAAAAAAAAAAAAAAAAAAAAAAAAAAAAAAAAAAAAAAAAAAAAAAAAAAAAAAAAAAAAAAAAAAAAAAAAAAAAAAAAAAAA
>PVIH01018991.1:5149-36876 GCA_004025045.1 Sigmodon hispidus
GGTCCCACTGACCCAATAATGCTTAGATCAGTCTCCACTTCTGGCCAAATCCAGTTCTTTCCCCCCTCCCTCAAGAGTGAGTCAGGTGTTCCTATAGTTGGACTGGGGTTTGAAGGGTCAGTCCAGGGTGTTTCTGATCCCAAGCTGTTCGGTGGTTGTGGTTTGCCACTTGGGCATGTTTGGCTTTTTTTCTTGTTTGCTTGTTTAGAGACCACTAGTGAGTGAGTACATCCCCTGCTTATCTTTCTGAGTTTGTGATACTTCGCTCAGGAGGATATTCTCCAAATCCATCCATTTGCCTGCGAAATACTTGTTCTTAAATGAGATACATTATCCTGTATCTGGTTCAGAAATCATGGGAGATAGTAGAAGGAGCGATGACCTTAGTGTCACAATGCCTGGTCTCAGGTGTAGACAAGTCCTTCTTTCTATTTATGGTGGTTGTGGCCTGACTGTAACAGGAAGCCATCGAGACTGACTTTAGAGAGTTGCTGTGAAACTAAAGGAAATGACCTAGAATGCACCTGTCATGGTGTCTGGTGAGATGTAGGTGCTTTGTGGTGCTGCTCTTCATTCTTTTATTACCAGTGATGATTTGGCTTCTCAGTCATCTCCCGACCCAGTGAGTACAGAACTTGAGAAGTTCACAACTTGAAGTTACAAGCACATCTCACATTGTGTTGAGCTTAGGTCGCCATTCTAAGAGAAGTTTAGTGGTGATGGGGAAATCAGTGGTTAAAACAATGTTGCAGACTTTTGATTGGAGTCTAAGTCTTCTCACCTAAGTATATAGCAGTGAAGGCAGCTGCTGGATGCATGGAGATGAGGAGCCAGTGGTGGAGAAATAGAGACGATTCATATCCATGGAAAAATCAAATGTGTTTTTTGCCCTCTGTAGTGGGATTATGCTGGTAATGTTGTAAATATTTGTCCCATCTATGGGTTTAATAAAATGCTGATTGGCCAAAGGCAAAGAGGAAGTGTGGGTGGGGCTACCAGGCTAAGAAAACTCTGAGTACAGGAAGAACAGAGACAGATGCCAGGCAGAGTCACCAGAGACACAACGAGGAGATGGCAGCAAACACAGAGGAAAGAAGCTGAAATGCCTCTCTGAGAAAAGGAACCCAGCTGAAATGCTGCTCTGAGAAAAGGAACCAAGCCACACAGCAGAACAAGATGGGCTGAGTTCAAATGAAAGAGCTAGCAGGTTATATGCCTGGGCCCTAAGTCAATCAGCATAAAAATAGTATATGTGTGTGATTATTTGAGGCAAAGTGGGACAGAGAGTGAGACTAAACCTTTGGTCCAGGCCCAGAAAGTCCAGGCCAGAACCAATTACAACAGCCCTCCTTCAATATATGACATAACTTTGATTCTTATGAGTAACTGTAAACATGAAAAAAATCATTTACAACTTGTATTAATGATCCATCACCATAAGAGTTGAGGAGGAAGGGAGAGAAGCCGCTTAAGGTGCTTTGAAATAGAGACATGTGTGCTGATATGTTATATATTTAATAAAACCAGTCTGGACTATCAAAGAACAGATCTACCCACAGGCAAGCCAGGAGGGTCCAGACCTTTAATCCCATAACTCCAGAGACAGAGATCTTTCTGTGTTTCTGTGAGTTCAAGGCTAACTACCAAGTAGTAATATCTCATACCTTTAATCTTAACCTGGATGTGAAACAACTGGGTGATGGTATTTAAGGCAGGCGTAGAAAGACAGATTCATTCTGTAGAAGTGATGAGGAGCGAGGCTGAGGAAACTGGAAGACAGCTGTGTGACATTTGACTGTGATCTATTTCCTCTCTCTTATATTCCAGCTTTTCCCCAATATCAGGCTCTGAGTTTCATTTAATACAACCAAAATTTGTGCTACAGACATGTGGTAGCCATGGAAACACATGAGCGGTAATTGATTCAGAGCCCCTGCTGATCTGTTTTAAATTTACCACCAATTTTGCACTAAAGGCCACAGATCCCACGGTCTCAGCCAGTGACAGGAAGGCGGGACTGTGAAGCAGCCCTCCTAAACAACAGGTTGTATAACTTCCCACAACATGTCGATTATATTAATGTACTTCTTGGGAGTTCTCCAAGCCTGAGCCTATTTTCCTTGCTTTTCTTCCTTCCCTACAAGGATCAATCTTGTATTACTATCTAGCCAGTTCCTTCTAGCTCCCTCCCCATCTCCTCCAACATCATTTTCCTAAGCTATCTCCTCATATCTACTTAACATAGTCTCTTCTTTTGGGAGTATCCATGCAAAACAGAATATTTTGTGACTATGGGGCCACCATATTTCTATTAACTTTTACCATGTAAAATTCCTCTGTCACTGTTCTGCTATCCCACAGAATCATAAAGCCATGCCTGGACAAGCCCCTTTCTGGCATCTAGTCAGGTATGAGGATCCTAAGGACCACTAAAATGCACACACTGCTGTGATGCTCAAAATTTATGGCAAAGTGGAAGAATGCAGCTTAAGAATTTCCCTAACTGGGCTGGATAATTATTGGCTCAGCGGTTAAGAGCACTGACTGTTCTTCCAGAGGACCTGAGTGTGATTCCCAGCATCTACATGGCAGCTAACAGCTGTCTGTAATTCCAAGATCTGACACCCTTACATGATTATACATGCAATCAAAACACCAATTCACATAAAATAAAAATAAATATTTTTAAAAAAGAATTTCAGTGACATCTTCTGTGGTCAAGGGACCTTTATCATCTCTCTCCCTCTTATTGCTCCATCCATTGCCCAAGCCTGGAGCAGGAAAGGCAAGTAGTTGATCTTTGTTGAACACGTGAAGTATGCTTACTTCAAAACTATAGATTCAGCTATATTTAAGTTTTATATTTCTTAAATATTAGAGCAAAAATGAGCTGTTTTAAGTTGTTTTTAAATTTTGTTGCTTTATTTAATTTGTTTTGGAGCGTTTCCAAATAATTGCATTTTAAGACTAGATGGAAGAAAAAAAGAAAAATTTTCACCATCACCACTAAAAGAAAAAAAAGAAAAAGGAATTTTATGTATCAAATAAAATGCAAAAGGCCTTGGATCAGAGTAGGAAGGTAAAAGGCACATAGCTGACCAGGAAGCATGTACAAGGACATGAAAAATATCACCCACTGCCACTGTAGTCTGTGACCATAAGTCTTCATTCTTTATTAGGTCTATATGTAGAATTTTGTATAAAATAGAACCTACCCCAGTACACTCTGAACAGGTCAACCATTATAGGTGGAAAGTGAAAACCACACATTTATTATATTACTTTGTAAATGTAGAGTAAGGAACAATGTACCAGAGCTATTGTGTACTAGGTTTAAAAAAAAAAAAAACTTTCCAGCCAACCAAGAGTAGTCTTCCTGGGAAATACTATAGCATATCACACATAGTGCAAGGCTCTGTTGAGGGAATGATTAGAAGAGTTCACTCTAGTAGGTTCAAATGTACTTCTCCAATTAAAAACTAAAGCAACCATAGTCTGAGACTGTGCGATAGTTCTGAAGCTCTGAATTTGATCTATTATGAATTAAGTGAGAAAGTGTGACTGTGGAGATAGAGATGATGGAAAAAGATTTGCCAATATTTCCATATTTAAAAAGTCTATTTAGGTTTTGGGGTCTGACATTTACCATAGCTGTAGGACAGTTGGTTAGAATATTTGTCTGGATTCAATCTTCAGCAACACAGATATGAAAGAAAAACATCTATGGCCTGACCAAGCCTTTCTTTGTGCTTTTTTTATCCAGAAACTTCTACTGGAGAAGCTTGATAACCTAGCCAGTACCGAATGAACTACACGTGATGGCCGTGAGAACAAGAAGAGGAAGTGTCATCTTACTAATAAATTAAGAACTTCATTCTTTTGTACAATTTTTGCCATCATTGTGTTATTAGTGTGTACATCCTTGTGTATTTTCACTGCATTTGCAAAAGTACTCCTACATCAAATTGTATATACTTATAATGAGCTGCCCTCGCAATACTCAAGTAAAATAGTAATCGTGTGTGTGTGTGTGTGTGTGTGCGTGTGCGTGTGCGTGTGCGTGTGCGTGTGCGTGTGCGTGTGTGTGTGTGTGTTTCTCATGGCCCTGACATTTGTCAGGACCCAATAGGGCTAACTAGTATTTGTTCCTTAATATCTAGGATTTGGCTGAAATAATTCAAAGCAGTTGGGACTCTTCTATTCTAACTAAGAAGAAGCAATAGTTGTGATAAGAAACAAGAGAGCAGAACTCCAAGCCCATCCTGCTGATGAGTATCCAGGATAATGCAAACTACAGGACAAGGTA
This sequence comes from Sigmodon hispidus, assembly GCA_004025045.1. NCBI lineage: Eukaryota > Metazoa > Chordata > Mammalia > Rodentia > Cricetidae > Sigmodon > Sigmodon hispidus. Next base: position 9,456 of record PVIH01018991.1, read on the forward strand.
AGTTTCAACAGAAACAGCTGAGGTCAACTTCTCTTTTCCCCAAAAAAAGGAAGCTGAAAATTTGCTGGGCTTTTTGCTGCCCCCTCGGAGGTGGTATGGGGGAGTTCTCAGTCTGGCTGTTTCACTCCTCTGAATTTAGCATAACTACTTCCCTATTCTGAAGCCCTGACCAAGGCAAATCTTCTGGTGAGAAGGAGATACATATATGAGACATGGCCTATCTAAGATATGGTTGAGGAAAAGGTTTTAATGATATATTTGAGAGAAAGTACAGCTAGAGGTATCTGGAAGAGTCCAGAGCAGAGAGAGAATGTAGTAGACTGAACATGAGCAGCAGACCAAACTGGGGGGGGCAAGAGAGGAAGAGAAGAGAGAACAAGGCTAGAGAGGGGACCAAGAACCAAGTTCTCTAGCAAGAGAACCAGGACAGCAAAAAGAGGACACTTGTCCAAACTGACAGGGCTATAGGGAAGAGAAGCTGGGAAAAGAGAATGAGCTGGAGAAGTTTAGAGTAGGAGGTGGGAGTAGGAGCTGAGAGGGGCTGTGGACTCTATAACAGGTAATTCCAGGCTCCCACACCAAAAACACTGACAATACCCCCAAATCTCCCTACTACTTCCGGTGAGTTTTCCTATCCATCTTCCTGGCTTTCATGTACTCTCTATAGTTAATTCCTGTCAACTAGTTGCTGACTCCACCTCCTGCCCCAAAGTTGATTTTATTAACATGGTCTCAGGGGTCACAGTGCAATCAAATATCCTGCAAAAAACCTCTTTATATGTGCTGGATGGAAGCAGGTATGTAGATAGCAAGTATCATGCTATGTCTTATGCTGCAATTATATATGTTTTCAGCTCAGCTACAAGCTCATAGCTCTCTAGTAGTAGTTCTACCTCACTGTGGTGATATATTTTATATTTAATATAAAACAGTCTAGAATATCAGAGGACAGAGCCATCTCTCCCAGGCTTTTTAAAATTTTTTGTTTTTGTTTTGATTTCTCTGGAAGTGCTGGCTTGGAGACTGGTACTTACAAAACACATAATAAATGTTCATTCGGTTCTGGAGCATTTCATGTATGTCCTGATATAAACTCAGGTTGATATTGTATCCAAAACTATATTAGCTTTTCTGTTAGTTTTGTTCAGCAAAGCAAAGGGAAAAGTTCTTTTCATCGCAGGGGAAGTACGAGGGAAAGACGTGTTTAAATAGGACCTCTAGGTCATTGTGGCCGAGGGCCCTGGGATCTCCCCTGCCCAGAACGGAATGGCAAAAAGTGCACATAACTGAAGAAGCGGAAGTACTTGGTAACAAGTGACACTGGGTCTCTAGAGGGCAATTCTCTACAAGTGTCAAAGCCTAAACATTTACCAAAGAACAAAGTACAGAGATCTGACAGCCATGCACCTAGCCAATTGCTCTCTACTGAGTACATGCCACATGCCAGCTCCTGAGCTGAGCTCCAGGAATCTGAATATTGGAGTCTTGAGTTATTGACACAGTTCTCAGAGTATGAACCAACAAAAAATCCAACTGCAGAGTGTCACAGTACAAAATAATACAAAAGGCCAGCAAGGGGTGGGGAGGTCTTTTCTGAGAAGACTGGCTTTTATAGATAAAGTGCTACCAGCTAGAGAGAGTGTAGCATTCTGAAGTGTGTAAGTGTGCTTCAACAAGTGTGCTTTGTGATGTAAAGTGTGGACCCTAGAGAATGGATGGATCTGTTAAGAGAGGAGAAGGGAATCCAGATCGCAGTAGCCTTGAGTATCAGATTATGAGCTTTGAGTACCGGGTTGTGAGCTAAAAATAAGAGGGAAATTGAAAAGTTTAAAACAGGATAGTAACATGGTTAAATCTATATTATAGGACTGCTGGGTGGACATTATTCCTAGTGTGTTGGGTCCTAAGGAAACTGATAAGTCCTGCATATGAGAGAAAGTATGATATTAAATTTTCTGAGTTCAACTTGTTTAACATAAAATGATTTTAGTTGCACCTATTTTCCTAACAAATATCATTACTTCATTTTTATTTACAGGGTCATAAAATTCTACTGTGAATGTGTATCATGTTTCCTTTATCCATCTCTTGTTAATGGACATCTAGGCTGATTCTATTTCAGGCAATTATAATGCAGCAATAAATGTAGATGTGTAGGCAAGGTATTTTTGTCTATGTTTACTTGACATCCTTCAAATATATACCTAAGAGTGGCATAGGAGGTTGAAATGGCCATTTAATTTTTGATTTTTTGAGGGGCCTCCATACTTATTTCCATAGTGCTTCTCAGATTTGGTTTTCCACCAGTGACCAACAGTTCTCCTCCTCCCCACCACCCTCTCCTGCATTTGATGTCATTTGTTTTGATCATGGCCATTCTGACTGCATTGAAATGAAATTTCAAAAACAGTTTTGTGACTCCTTGATGATTTTGACCACTTTTTCAAGTACTTGTGTGAAGGTATAGACTTGTCATTGTAGAGCTTTGCTTCAGGGGAGGGCCATTTAGTGCCTGAGAGCAAGTCCCAGGTCTAAAAAGAATCTAGAAAAACTCTCAGGAATGCACCTGACAGCCAATAGATTCAATTGGTTTCACTCTGAAGTTCAGCCAGTAGATTCAAAGCTTGGGTTCGCACAGAAAGTTTAGCCAATAATTTCCAAGAATTACTGTACTCCCTACCCCTTTACCCAATTCTCAAGTGCCAAGACATGTAACATCCCACTTATGTATGCTTTTATTTGAAAACCCTCTTACCTCTGAGCACGGGCCGAATTCCTCCACTGCATTGGAACAAAGGGTTTCAGCCCAGTTCATTCAAACCTGTCCAAAAGAATAATCTGGCCCTTGTCTGTTTACAATGGAATCCAGCTCTTTGGGGTCCCTTGACACAGGTACAATACTTGTTGTCCATTTGTATTTCTTAGTTCGAGAATAGTCTATTCAGTTCATTGGCCCATTCACTGATTTAGGTACCTTATTTTTATGTGTTCCATTTTGCAGGTCCTAATATAACCTAGAAATTAATAGCTTGTCATACATAAAATAGGCAGTTTTTTTCCCATTCAGTAGATTGAGTCTTCATTCTAGTATTGTTTCCTTTGCTGTGCCAAAGATGTTTTAATTTCACATACTCTCATTTGTCCACTTTTAGAACTATTTCCTTTGTACTAGAGTCCTTTTCTAATAATGTTTGCCTATGCCTGTATCTCCAGGTGTTTTGCTTGGATCTTCTCCTAGCCATTGCAAAGTTTCTTGTCTCACTTTAATGTCTTTGGTACATTCTGAATTGATTCCGTAGAAGATGAGAAATGGATGTCTAGTTGTTTCCCTTTATGTGTAAATCAGTTTCCCAGACTCATTTGTAAAGGAGGCTATTCCAGTTTATATTTTGGACAGCGCTTCTAAAACGAGATGACTGACTATATGTCTTTATTCCTAGGTCATCTATTCTAGTCCATTGTTCTGTATATCTGGTTTCATGATAGTGCCATGCTGTTCTTGTCACCATAACTATGTAATACAATTTGAGATTGGATATTATGACACATCATGCATTATTCTTTCTGCTAAGCATTACACTAGTTGTTAGGAGCATTGTGTTTCCATATGCAATTTAAGATTCTCTTATTCTGAAACCACAACCACTGAACAGCTTGGGATCTGAAGCACCTTGGACTGGCATCTTGAAGCCCATTCCCTCCAGAGAAACACCTGACCCAATCTTGATGTTGGGATGAGGAAATTGGACTTGCCTGGAGTGGATGCTGAACTAAGCCACCTTGGGACCTCCTGCCCTTGCTGGAGAGGAGATGAGGAGAAGAGAGAGTGACCCGGAGGGGTCAGCAGGGGGAAGGAAGTTTAAACAATGGCATACATGGATTAAAAAGTAAGACTTTATTCAAAAAATTTTTTAAAAAATGAACTTTAGGCAAAACTTTCACATTGTAGCAATAGGTTGAAAGAGGTGTTTGATTTCTCAGGTACTGAGTATTCTATATTTTAGCCCTGTGTCTTTCTCTATGTGCTGTGAGATAGGACAAGTTAATCTCTGTCTCTAGACCTTGTGCATTGGAGAGAGGTGGCTACTTTGTAGCTTGTGAAGAGGAAGAGGCAAGGGTGTGTCTTGTGGAATAAAGTATGAAGATTAAAAAAAAAGACTTTCTTATTCTGTGGAGATTGTCTGTCATTTTGACAGAAATTGTTTTGAATATGTACATTACAACCAGTTATATAGCCATATACACAATACCCTGCTTCTCCAAAAGAACAAAAGGTAGTTCCAGCTTCTAGTCTCTCCCTCGATTTCTTTCTTTAGTTTCTTAAATTTTTATTGTATATTTTTTTTCCTTTCATGGTCAGGCTTGCTCTCAACTATTTTTAAAAAGCTATTATGGAAGGGATTTTTCCTAACTTTGTTCCCAGTGAGTTTACTATTGATATATACAAACACTACTATTTTGTGTATTAATTTTGATATTCTGCTTCTCTGCTGAAAGTGTTTTATCATGAAGGGATAATGGACTTTATCCAAGACCTTTTGTCTTTATTGATTAATATGATTATGTGGTTTCTACATCTAAGTCTCCTTATGTTCTAAATTACACTTACTTATTAACAAATGTTGAAACTTTTATTCCTTCCTGGTGTTGGTTTGGTTTTTGGTTTTCTTAATATGTTCTTCATTTCAGCTTGCAAGAATTTTATTGAATCACTTGGATCAATACTCATCAGAGAAATTGATCCATGATTATTATTATGATTCTGTTGAAGTTCTTTATAACATCATGTTTGGATTTTGGTAGGTAATTTATCTACAAGTTTACCCATTTCTTCTATATTCCTCAGTTTGGGAAGTATATAACTTTTCAATGTACCCTTTAATCGTTCTTTGTATTTTACCTACTTTTTTCCTCCAGTTTTTCTGTTTGGATCTTTTCTCTCTTTTGACAAGTTGGACAGGGATTTGTCAATCTTTTTTATTATTATTATTGGTTTTATATAGTATTCTTCTCATCTTGGTTTCCTTATCTTCTGCCATAGCTTTATTATTTAATGCCATCTACTGAGTTAGAGCTCAGACTGTTCTTGTTTTCTAGGACCTTGGAAGTACAGTCTTAAGTTATTTACTCTAAATCATTCTGATTTTTAAAAATATTCAAAACTATATTTTTCCTCATAAAACTGCCTTAGTTATATCACAAGGATTCTAATATAATGTAGTTTCATTTTAATTTGGTTCTAGGTTTCGGTTTTTGTTTTTTGTTTTTCTTCTTCAACAGCCCTGCTGGTCATTCTAGAATGTACTATTCAGTTTCTGTGTATTTACAACATTTCTGTAGTTGTCCTGACTACTTAATTATATGCTTTTCTTTTTTGCACTGGGGTCCGGTATAATACAAGATATTATTTTTTGGTAACTTTATATTGATAATATTTTATTTGTTGTCCAGAATATGGTCTGTGTTGGAGAAGGTTGATAGGACCCTGAGAAGGGTGTTCATACTATTTCTGTTGAATGAAATGAAATGCTGTGTGTACATCTGTTAAGTCCATTTACTTGACATTATAGTCTCTCTCTATCTATCTATCTATCTCTCCCTCCCTCCCTCTCTCTCTCTCTCTCTCTCTCCTTTTAGTTTGAATGACTTCTCTTGAAATAAGAGTGGGGTATTAAAATTACAAAATATTATTGTTTTGGGGTCCACCTTTTATGTCCATTGGACTTTGTTTTATTAAATTGGACACCAATATTTAGTGCATATATCTTTACACTGCCATATTTTCATTTTTGCCTTATTAATAATGGTTTCACTTTTTGGTATAAAGTCATTCTCTTTATCCCTTCTAATTTTGATTTGAATCTACTTTATTTGGTAGAAGAATAGCTATGTCAGATTCATATATTTGCATTTGCTTAATTGTTTCCCATCCTTGGTTATTAGTCTGTGGTTATCTTTACTGATAAGATATGTTTCTTAGAGGTAACAGAAAGTTGGATCTATTCTTTTCTTTACTCAGTTGCCAGTCTTTTCTCTTCATTAGTGAATTGAATTCACTTGTGTTTAAGGTTATTACTAAGCTATACCGACTGAGTCTGATTATCTTGTTAGCTGTTCACTGTTTGATTTTTCACACCAATCCTTATGCTAGGGGTTTTCTGATTTATTGTGCTGGACATGATGAACTCTTTCTCAGCTCTCCTTTATTTAGGCATTTCTCTCATAAAATATGTTTCCTGTGCTCTTGTATTTAAGCGTGTCTTTCTTCCCCTTCCTTTTATAGTAGTTCTCTAAGTATCTTCTGCAGAGATGAGGTTATGAACTGCCTTGGTGAGTTCTTGTTTTGAAATCCTTAACATTTTTTCTGTCTATTAAAAATATGTCTTTGTAATGTAAAACTCTTAATTGGCAATAATTCACTTTCAGGGCTTAAAATACACTCTTCTATAATTTCCTCACTTTGAGGGTTGCTGATATTGTTGAAATGTTTCTGCCTTTGTAAATGAGTTGCTGTTTTCCTCTCACTGCTTTTATTTTTTTGAGATTTATATTTTCTTTATTAAGACAGAAAAAACCAACTAAATAAAGAAATATGTACTTGTGTAATGATAGTGGGGAAAAGCAAAAATGTTATAGAGAACTATGTGATTTACAGTGAATATTTTTTTCTGTAGAAAGTAATTAATGCAATGGTCCTGATGCCCAAGCATGCCTATAGACTTTGAGAGATTGCTAGGTGTTCCGTACAATTCCAGCAGATTGATGGAAAAAAAGGAAACTAGAGGAGGTACCAGTGATGTTACTAATTCTATCTTCAAGTTTTACAATAAACCTACAAAGCTTTCATCCTTAAACTTACTACTGCTTAAGGCAAGGTATATTAAAGAGTGTACTCAAAACACAGCCATAGGGTGACATATGTGAGATTTTTTTTAAACTATTGATCAGTTTAGATATAAGCAACATATCAGCTCAAAAATGCAAAAGATAAATGGTCAGGGCATGTGCATGCTGACATTGTTGTAGGAAATCAGCCAATGCTCTTACTGCTTTTAATGGTTTTCATTTACTTTGTATTTTTGACGTATTGACAATACTATGTTGTAGATAAGTACTTTGGTCATGTCTATTTGGCCTTTATTTAAATATCTATTTCTTTGTCTAAGATTTTGGAAATTTTCTTCTGTTTTCTTAAAATAGATTCTTTTGCCTTCACAATGTTTGTCTCCACTCTTTCTTTTATTCTATAGATTTGTGAGTGTAGTACATTGACTGTAGCCCAGCTCTTCAACATTGTAGTCATACTCATTTCTTTTTCCTCATTAATTTTTGGTGATTGGTATTTAAGCTACTGTTCTTCATGTTGTTTCTGAGTCTGTATTGGAAAAGTGTAGTTGGAAGTTTCTGTTCTTCCAGAAACTTTCAAATACCCAGCAGCTGCTTCCCAAGTAATTAATTTGGAGGCTTAATATTACAGTAACTGCTGACCGTATATGTAAGCTATGACCCAATGAGAATCTTCCTTCAAGATTTGTGTTGGGGGGTGAAACAGGGTTTCTCTGTCTAACAGCCTTGGCTGTCCTGGAACTAGCTTTTGTGAACCAGGTTAGAATCAAACTCACGGAGATCCACCTGCCTCTGCCTCCCAAGTCCTGGGATTCAAGGCAAGTACACCACCACCTGGCATCTCTTCAACATTTTTATATGGGTTCTCAGGCTTTATGGGCAGGGAGCTTGGTCTCTAATGTGGTAGTGCTGAGAGCTAATAGAAAGTAATTAGTGTTATTTTAATTTAGGCACAGTGGCTGATTCCTAACTTACTGCTATTTCAGACAGCAATTATAATTCCACAGTTACGAGCCTGCTTATCTAGCAGTGATCTGGTCACTGACGCTGTAGCCTGGCAGGAATTCTGTTCCCACAGGCACTGGCTCTGTTGCTGCCACTAAAAGTAGCTTTAACTAAATCTCTGTTGTTCTATTTATAAATAAGACCTGAAATTCAAAGGCTGGGGTGAAAATTTACTGTGAGATTTAAGAGGCTAAGTAGCACAAAGCTAACCTTTTCTCCTTGCTTCTCCTCACCAAAAACTTGCACCACACCAAATCTATCCCTACTTCTCTCTCTCTCTCTCTCTCTCTCTCTCTCTCTCTCTCTCTCTCTCTCTCTCTCTCTCTCTCTCTCGGATATTCTCTGATGCTCTGTGACTACTTTCTGTCAACTAATTGCCAACTCAGCCTCTTGATCCTAGGTAATTATTTAATCAACACAAGTCAAACTCAGGGTTTACTGTGTGGTCAAATATCTCCAATAAATTAGATCATGGCAGGCTCCACCTCAGGAATGAATTAATGCTATATACATGCTATATACAGAGTAGGCTGGATCTGTCAGGAGTTAATTCCTGTTGGATCATGTAGTTAGAAATAAACAGCCTGTCCTGAACTCATACAGTTTTTGCACAGGTCTAGTACCCATTCTGATTTTCTGTGACTATGTAAAACAGTCAGAGGGCTCTTCCTATGATGTCAACCAGCACCATATTATGTAGACTTTCTAGCTACTAGAATCATGGGTCAAATAACATTTTTTCTATGTTGTGCAACACCAGTTTTGTTGCCCCTATATAAAGTATAGGAGATATGTCATGCTCTTCTAGACTCCATAACTACCAGGCACATACACAGTTCACATACACTGTGTGTGTGTGTGTGTGTGTGTGTGTGTGTGTGTGTGTGTGTGTAGGCAAACCATTCATACAAATAAAAATATAAAAGTCTTTAAAAATTGAATAAATTCCATATGCAAGAAAGAGAAGAGATTGCAGGGGAAAGCCCTAGAGGTCCTCTGGTCCTAGGTTCAAGTTGTTGAGATTTTTCCATCCCATATTTAGGTAATGAAATATCTCAGAGTCCTTCCAATAAACTCTTTGTCACTTCTGACTAAGGAGCGCAACTCAAATACAACATTTAAACTCATTGCTATTGGTGGAATAGGCATTTACTCTACTGAGAAAAGTCTTGAAAGATGAAACAACCCTGTAAAGTGAAAACTCAGCTGACTGTGCGGCATCATGAGGAGCAGATGTGATGTGTTGTGTTTTCAATAAGTAGGTGCCAGTGTTTTCTCCACCTGGTCACCCTGCTCTCTTCTGTTGGTGGATAGAACTGTACTGTACCTGAAATTACAATTCCATATGGCCTAGATGGGGCTCCCCTTGGAATTCCCTTCTTATTCCTGTGCTCACAAAGTGAAGACATTGGTTCTTTCTTCTTCTCATGACTTGTTGGGTAATTTCCATAATTTACTGAACTGGACATTTTTACTTCACTACTGAAACATCTTCATTAGCAAGGTAAAGATTTTATAATTCATCCAGTGTTAAAAAATAATTCCTCCTTGATTTGCAACCTCCTACAAGCTTCACTGCATTTTCAAACTTGTCACAATAATTGTCTATGTCATTTAGTCCTTATACCACCATTTCCTCAGTCACATCTCTGAATTCACACTTTGAAGCAGTTTATATTCACCTCCTCATTAAAACTGCGCTCAGGAAGATGTGGCTGGCCAATGATGAAGTGAGAGGCAACAGAGAAAGTTCTTGGATTCTAGCAATTCAGATGTTACAGATGTAGACTAGTGAGGTTTGCTCTAAAATGTGCTCCATGCTACGGCTTCCTATCTTCACTGTTTCACTAGTGTTTCTTTCCCACAGACTCTAGACTCATCTATTCAATTGGCTACCTGGATTTTCTACTTAAATATGTAAAAGGCATCTCAGACTTTAAAATCTCCCAATGACATTTGACTTCCCACCTGTCTGTTCCCTGGTGTTCCTTATCTTTTGAAAAAGCATCACCCTACATTGCATCCAAGATACAGATATTTAGAATATTTTCCTTTTTCCCATGCTAGCCACATGCCCAAAACTTGGGCTTGGAAAAGTGAGAGAGAAAAATATGTGTCACAGAAAAACATTCCCCACAGGGTGGCTTCAGGGCCTCAGCCATTTCTTCCTGCCTTGATATTCCAGAGAAATTCTACTTTACAGGGGACCATTGTTTTGATGATCTGATAGTCAAAGGAAAGAAAACAGCTTGTATTATTTGGAATATTTTTGCTCTTGCAAGTATGGTTACATGTAAATCCTTTGCTTTCTAATACACTTAGGGACGTCTATCTAGCTACTGAAAGGTAAGCTTCAAAGGAAACCCCCTTCCTTCATCATTTCTGACATCTCAAGCACCAACTCCGGTTACAGATAGTGTCAACAGCCGTGTCTCCACCTCTAGAAATTCTTGGGAAGGTTTCTAGAATCTTTTCTTTCCACTTCCTATTTTTCAGTATTAGCTCTCACATGTTTTTAAAGAGGGGAGGTTAGGCATAAAGCAGAAGTCCTAAACACTTGGCCAAACCTCTGACTGAAGGCAAAGTCCCAGCCTTAGAGCTGAGTCCCCTTTGTAGATCTTAGTTTAGATGTATAAGAATTAATGATGGATGGTAAATTCTGTCAGTCCATTGTGTACATTCTACTCCGCCATACTCTGGAAACTATGGGAGAAGGAGAAAGTGTGAGGGCTCAAAGCAGTGCCTCTAAGACACTAAGCATCTACTTCTATAACCATCCTGGCAGGCATGAAATAATGTAAAGATACACTCTAATATTAGCCAGCTAATACCATTGATGCCAAGAATCTCATACTGGGAGAAGAAAGAAGCTAGGAGCCTTGAGGAAGCCAGGAGGACTTATTTTCTGAAAAGAGACTTATACATGTTATATCACTTTTCAGGGGAGACTAAAGCTCAGACAGGGGCCAGGAAGGAGGGATACCTTGACAAGCCCTGTTTAGCTATGAATACTCTTGACATTGTTTAAAACTAAACCTCCTGATAGGATACTGAGGATGGTCTCAGTAGAGGATTCAATAAACCTCTGTTTCTCATCCCAGTGTACTACCATAGCCTCATCAACAAGCCTTCACAGGGTGCCACCTTGTGGGGTGCAGTGGGACTACAACAGAGCAGTCATGGCAACATTCATGTGCAAAGAAAAGGCTTTTCCCTGCTAATTGTGTCTTATTTAGTTAGGGAGTGTGTTAGGTACTTTTCTATTTCAGTGATAAAACATCCTGGCCAAGACAATTTACAAAAGAAAATAATTTGGGGCTTAAAGGTTCAGAAGGCTAGAGTCTGTGACCATCACGTCAGGAAGCATGGCACCAGACAGATAGGAATGGACCAGTAACTGAGAGCTCCCCCCTTTAAAAACATGTGAGGGCTAATACTGAAAAATAGGAAGTGGAAAGAAAAGATTCTAGAAACCTCCCCAAGAATTTCTGGTGGTGGAGACACGGCTGTTGACACTATCTGCAACCGGAGTTGGTGCTTGAGATGTCAGAAATGATGAAGGAAGGGGGTTTCCTTTGAAGCTTACCTTTCACTAGCTAGCTAGATGTCCCCAAGTAGGAGGAATACAGAGAGAGAGAGAGAGAGAGAGAGAGAGAGAGAGAGAGAGAGAGAGAGAGAGAGAGAGAGAGAGAATATGACCAAATGGCCAAAAGTCTTCAAAGCTTGTTCCCAGTAAGAGCACCCACTCCATAAGGCACACCTCTTAATTATTTCCAAACAGTTTCAACAACTGTAGACCAAGTGTTCAAGTATATGAGCCTTTGGGAGCCTTCCTCATTTTGAGCCACCATAGTGGGATTCAGAGTCATGGTTTGAACCCTAACTTAGGTACCACTTACACATCAAGTATTAGAAAAGTACATGAGGTTTACAGTTTACAGCTGAAGAAGTCCTAAACAGATCTATTCTACTCCTCTGTTATACCTGGATGGGTTAGTAATTCTAAAGAGCTATGCTGATCACCCCAAGCTTAGAAAAAGCCTCTTGAGGCAATTTCAGGCTTGTTCTTCCAAGAGCAAGAGGTCATGAAATCCAGTCTAATCAAGAGGCGAGCTAGCTAGAAGGCTAACCATGACCACCTTCTTGCTATGATGATTGCACTTAAAGGCAGACTCACTACATGACAAATGTAGGCAAACAAACCTACGGGGTCATGGAGGACAAAAATACCACAACTGGACAATGTGCAGAGAAAGGAATTTTGGAACACTCAGCCCTAAATAATGTTTTCATCAAACCTGCCCCTCAGGGCTCAAGGACCTATGCAGAAGAGGAGATGGGAAGATTTCAAGAGCCAGTGGTGATGACTTCAAGGAAACACTGTCCTCCAGAAGTAACAGGACTGATGCACATATGTACTCACAGAGGATGTGGCAGCACACATAGGGCCTTCACAGGGGCAAGCCAGACAAGATCCCAGCTCTGAGAGAGGGAAGTGGACAGGGGTCCTAATCCTAACCAAGAAGCTATTTGCAGTCACTATCTACTGACAAAGGAGAAATAAGTTTTCTCCAATGTTTAATAGATGGCATTTGTAGAATTCTCAAGCCCTTATGTTGTCTTAAGCCCTTATGTTGATTATAGACTTCACTGACCACACTGCTTACTGTTCTGTGCATTATACTAGCTTCTGAACACAGCTTGTTGCTCATCAGAATGAGTATGACCTCCTGGTGCACAGACTTGCCTTTCCGTATCACTCAGCTCAGCAGTCATCACCTAGAAGCAGTGCAGTAAATAAACTTTCACTTAGATGATGATGAATGAGTACAGTTTATATTGGCACCTTCTCCACACACTAACGTCCAAGGCCTTTTATGAAGTGGTAAAGAAAGCCGAGCTACTCAGGCCTAAGTGCTACATAACTACTACAATATGAATAGGCTTGAAGGACATCACAATTAACAAGGTTTAAAAACCAAGCACAAGAACTGCAATCATCTAATCAATGGCCAAGAAGAATTGGACCTGAGTTGTATCACTGACTCAGGAAGGTAACATGACATCTTGAACTGCTAAGAAAATCTTTAATTGATGATGTCAAAAACTGGTTCTGGGGAAACCTGGTAACGATCAAAATCTGGTTATGGAGAAAATGACCTTAATTTTTAAATAAATAAATAAGGTCTGATCCTTATTAAGGAATCTTTAAAAGCATAGTCCTGAAATTTCAAACTGATGGCCATGGATTGCTACAACATGGTATCACAGAGCTGCAGCCTGTTGCCCTGCAACCCACACTTTAACCAGGACCAAACTTTAATCAACCAAGACTGTTCTTATTTGTATGACTCGAATTTTCACAGGCCTTATTCACATGGCCAGGGATGTATAATTGAGGACTATGTGCACTGGGTTTACACTGACCTCCCAGAGTGGATAATCTGAACTACATTTTTTGCATGGGATGAGTTACCTGCCAGGAAACTACACACAAGGAAGTTGACCTTTACTATAAAAGTATTTTCTTCAATGGAGACATTTCCCCAACACCTACCTGACTCACAGCCTACTGCCCTGTGCTGTAGATGATACTATAGTTACTTCTCAGCCCGATGTCCTCATACAGTCTACTCAATAAACTATTATTCCTGTTCTGGGCTAAAGAGTCAATTTTAACAAATTCACTAACTCTACATTCCCTACTACTGCAGTGGCTGGACACCCAGCCTGCTACAAAAACCTTATAAAATTACTATCTAACAGGAGGCCTTCTGATAATGAACAAGGGATACCATATAACCTGACCTAAAAAAAGATGCTTTGACTCTTTTTCAATTCATATCCCCTTGGTCTCCTTCAGTTGTCTTATTGTTCTAGTTAAGACTTCAAGTGCTATATTATATAGGTATAAAGAGAGTTGACATCTTTGTCCTGTTCTTGATTTTGGTGGAAATGCTGTGTGTTTCTCTGTATTTAGTTGCTGTTGGCTGTGGACTTTCTATAAGTCATGTTTATTATGTTGATGTATGTCCATGGTATCCCAACTCTTAATGAAAATTTTGTCAAGGGCCTTTTCTGCATCTAATGAGGTGATCATGTGGTTTTGGTCTTGCAGTTTGTGTATGTGGTTGTTTACATTGATTAATTTACACATGTTGAACTATCCCTGAATCTCTAGAATAATGCTAACTTGATCATGATGGATAATCTTTTTTATGTGTTCTTGAATTTAGTTTTTAAGTAAGTATTTGTTGAGAATTTTCCCAGCTATCTTCTTCATAAGACATACTGGTCTATAATTTTCTTTATTTTTCTTGTTGAGTCTTTGTATGGTTTAGTTATTAGGGTACTATTGACTTTATAAAAAGAATTAGGCAATGTTCCTTGAGTTTCTTTTTTTTTAATAATTTAAGGAGTAATGGAGTGAATTTTTCTCTAAGGCTGGGTAGAATTCTGTGCTTAATTCATCTGTCCATGGGATTTTTTTGGTTAGGAGATTTTTAATGTTTTTATTTCATATTTCACTGGGAGTTATAGATCTGTTTAAATTGCTTGTCTGATCTTGATTTTACTTTAGTGGGATATATAAAGAAATTAATCTATTTCTTAGGTTTTCCAGTTTGGTAAAATACAGAATTTTTTTTACATTTATTTATTATGTATACAGTGTTCCTCCTGCATAAAGAGGGCACCAGATCTCATTATATATAGTTGTGATCCATCATGTTGTTGCTGGAAATTAAACTTAGGACTTCTAGAAGAGCAGCCCATGTGCTCTTAACTGCTGAGCCATCTCTCCAGCCTGAATACAGAATTTTAAAGGTATGTCTTTTTGATTCTCTATATTTCCATGGTGTCTGTTTTAATGTCCCTCTTTTCATCTCTAATTTGATGAAATTGATCTCCTTTTCCATATTTTAGTTAATTTGGCTAAAGGTTTGTTAATCTTACTGCATCACAGAACAACTCTTTGTTTCTTTAATTTTTCATCTCATTTATTTTTTTAAGTGTGTGTGTGTGTGTGCTTCATTTCACTGATTTCAACTTTGAGTTGATTATTTCTTGCTGTCTACTCCTTTTAGGTGTTGCTGTTGTTGTTGTTATCATTCCTCCATCTCCTTCTTCTGTTGGTCTTTTTCATCAGGACCGTCAGCTTCCCAATAATAACACAGAAAGTTATTAATTATGAAAGCTCAGCCTATAGCTTAGGCTTGTTTGTAACTAATTCTTATGAACCCATTTGTATTAATCTTCATCCTGCATGTCTTGCTTGTTCTCTGTCTCTCAATGTCTCTGCCCTTTTCCTTCCCAGCATCCTCTATGCTCTTCAAATTCTACTTAGCTACTGGTCAGTAAGCTTTTTGTTAAACTAATCATAATGACATATTATCAAACAGTGAAATCAAATATCTTACAATATTTCCTTCTTTTATCTAGGTAAAAAAGAAATGGTTTTATCTCTAACATAGGAAAACTATATATAATAAGAACAATTATCAAGTAAGGATTATATTTGCAATATCCAGTCCATCTGTATTTGACAGATTCAAAAATACTCCATTATTTATCCTATCTTACATAAATTAATTTCTTTTATAACTAAGGAAAAGTGTAAGTATCACTAACTAGTCTTCAACTTTATCAAAGACCACAGAAGGATGTAATATTACCTCTGTAAACAGGAAGTGTAGTGCAAAGTCACTTTCAAGCCTATCAAAATGTCAGACATATGACTGCCTGCACAGTGACCCAATAAGCCTCTGCAATGTTGAAGCATCCATCTTGGGCCTACAGGCCAAGAATGTCTGGCAGACTTTTCTATGAATCGTAAATTTTTGAAGGACTGTCCTATTCTGTCTTGGGAAAGTTTGGCAGTTACTTTTTTGTATGCCCTGCTTCTCTAGTTTGGACAGCATAATATCAGCAGTAGAGACAAAGATAGTTTCTTGCCCAAATGGCTAGCTTTTGCCACAAAGAAAGCAAACTCTATATGGTGGTTCTTCAAGTTCATCATCATTTTTTATACAGTAGATTGGTGCTACTAGGAGCAGAGGTGTCTCACTATCATGAAAAGCCCTATGTTATTAAAACATTAAAATGCCATATTCTATAGGTCTCTGTGGTGTTTAAAGATCATCTATTTGAAATATGTCTCTGACTGACCTTAAAAAATGTGCCAAACTTAACTATAAGTTTGGTTGTTATAGATGGCTAACTACTTACCTGTATTTCTTTATTATCCTAAGTAGCTTTCAAGAGCTAGAATTTACATTACAGTTTTAAATGAGCTGCATAGGTACAATACCTTAAACAAGAGTAGCAACCATCAGTATAACAAAAATAACTAAATTTGTATCAGTATACCAAAATAGAAACCAATATAAAATATTTCAGGTTAATAGTTGGGTTTTTAGCCTGTCAGAATGGCTAAGATCAAAAACACAGATGATAGCCTATGCTGGAGAGGTTGCAGAGCAAGGGGAATACTCTTCCATTGTTGGTGGGAGTTTAAGCTTGTTCAGCCACTCTGGAATGCAGTATGGTGGTTTCTCAGAAAACTAGGAATCAGTCTCCCTTAGGATTCAACCATACCACTATTGGGCATATACCCTAAAGACATACATTCATACCCCAACAGCATTAGCTCAACTATGTTCATAGCAGCATTATTTGTAATAGCAAGAACCTGGAACCACCTAGATGCCCCTCAACTGAAGAATAGATTAACAGACTGTGGTACATCTACACAATGGAGTACTACTCAGCAGTAAGAAAAAATGTTATACTAAAATTCACAGGCAAATGGGTGGATTTGGAGAATATCTTCCTGAGCAAGGTATGACAAATGCAGAAAGATAAGCAGGGGATGTACTCACTCATTAGTGGACTTTAAACAAAAAGTGGCAGAGATGGAGGTTCCTGGGATGTGCAGGGGCAGGGTGCTCTCCACTGCTGGCTGCCCCCTGGCCATGCTGCAGCCACTCAGGATTATGGTCCCCTTCTAGCTGCAGCAGCTGCACAATCTTACACCTGTCAGAATGGCTAAAATCAAAGACACAGATGACAACCTATGCTAGAGGAAAAGTGGAGCAAGGGAAACACTCCTCCATTGCTGGTAAGAATGTAAACTTGTACAGCCACTTTGAAAATCAGTATGGTCCTTCGTCAGAAAACTGGAAATCAATCTATAATCATCATCCATCAATACCGCTGTTGGGCATATACCCAAAGGATGCACATATTAGTTCAGCTATGTTCATAGCAACATTATTTCTAATAGCCAGAACTTAGAAACACCCTAAATGCCCCTCAACTGAAGAATGGATTTTAAAATTGTGGTGGTACATTTACAATGGAATAATCAGAAGTTAAAAAAAAAAAAAGACATCAAATAGCTGGGTCTGGAAAGTATCATTCTGAGTAAGATAACACAGACCCATAAAGAATGACATGGTATGTACTCACTCATAAGTGGATTACATACATAAAGCAAAGCATAACCAGACTACAATACACATACACACACACACACACACACACACACACACACACACACACACACACACACAGCAGCAGCAGCAGCAGCAGCAGCTAGGTAACAGGAAAAAGTTAAGAGAGGTATCCAGGAATTCCCCCTAGGAAGAGGAAATAGAGAAGATCTGCTGAAAAATTATGATCATATTGGGGAGGGAGCAAGGGGAGAACATGAGAGAATGCTATGGCAGAGCCAGGCAAGAGGGGGCAGGAAGGAGGGAAACAGGGACAGAGAGGGAGAGCAAAGAAGTGGATATCCTGATAGAGGGAGTCATTGAGAGATTAGAGAGAAAAGTGATACTAGGGAGCACCCAAGAACCCATAAGACGAGCCCAGCTAGGACACCACGCAATAGTGGAGAGGATGCCTAAACTGGCCTTTTTCCTATTATCATATGAATGACCACCCTAATTGCCATTATAAAACCTTCATCCAGCAGCTAATAGAGGCAGATGCAGAGATCCATAGCTAAACACAGAGCTGAGCTACTTGTCCAGCTGCAGAGAAGAAGGAGAGATTGCATGAGCAGAGGGATTAGGATCATGATGGAAATACCCATGGAGTAGGCAATCTCATGCTGTTGGGAGCTCACAGACTGTAATAACAGCTGATGAACTTTCATGGAACAGATCTAAACCCTCTGAATATGGATGACAGTTGAAAGACCTGGGCAGTTTCTGGAGCCTCTTGAAATTGAAGCAGAGTGTATCATGGGTCCATGGACTAGCTTCTCGGAGCCCATGCCTAATGGAACAACACCTTTCTCAGCATTGATACTTGGGAGAGGGACTCAGTCCTACCTCAACTAGATATACTAGACTGAATTGACTCACCCTGGGATTCCTTGCCTTCTCTGGGAAGTGAAGGAGGTAGGAGTTATGGGGGGCTGGGAGAGGACCGGGAAAAGGGGAGGGCGAGGGAGCAGTAGTGGGTATGGGGAAAATTTTTAAATAAAGAAAAATGTCAAAAGTATTTTTTAAAGGTATATAGGATAAGTAAGTTAAGAAAAGTTGTCTAGAAATAAGCCAAGTTAAGGCCAGGCAATCGTAAGTGAGAATAAATCTCCATGTATTTATTTGGGAACTGGGTCGTGGGCCTCCAAAGAGGAAAGAGTAGAAACAACAACAAAAAAATAACAACTACACAGCTAATTTCTGAAAAAAATAATATAGCGAAGGTAGGACTTTGGTGAGGAAGGCATGAACAGATATGCTGTACTCAGTTCCTGTAGTCATTACCCCTATCTTAGATAGAACGAATAAAGCTGCACAGATAGTGATAATGTCACCTAGAAAGTGATGGGTTCAGGCACTGTTTATTCTGTTACCAATACACATGGCTGTTGTTCTTGTCAGTTCATGGTGCGGACATATCCAGTCCTGGGTAGTTGAAGGGACGTTTCTATTCATTCCAACCATCATGTGACAACTTGACTTTAAATGACTTTACATCTGAGCATTTCTAGAAAATATGTAAGTCTTGTTCACCTCCCAGTGTGGTCCTCTGATCAGAGAATCGCTCAATGAGAGGCACCAGGCAAGATGAAATTATTAGAGAAAGACTGCATATTTCTGCTAAGCTAGGGCCCTCCTATAGTTACTCACATAGACAGTGAAGGTAAATAATGAAAATAAATATTCTCTACTGTTGGTTACAAGAGTAACCACCATAAACCTCATGCTACCTGGATTCACTCTTACGTAGCTGATTCTTCTGCCACTAACAGCACAGAGCAGTTCTATAGTGTGTCTATTTCCTTGAGGGAAAACTTCGTGTGTTGTGTGTGTAACATTTTCTTTGTATTTGATCATTCTTAAGTACACTAGCATTTACAATAGCCCATACTGTATTCTTGGACTTACATGAACCCACACTGTCTGCCTCGATAGCAGCTGCTGATGTCACAGAAGGGATTATGACACGTGGCTTACATGTACTTAGATATAGTCTTGCCTTGGCTCTGAATTTCAGTATACTCTGAGAGCTTGCTCGAAGAAGTACCCTCTTTTTTTGCAGTGAGAGATTATATTGAAATTAGAATATAATGGGGAATTGCTGTGACAGTAAAGGTAAGATATTACTAGACATTGAGTACTTCTTCTCTTTCAATTAGACTGGTTAATACTTCATAAAATAACCACCTTTAAATATTATAACTTCTGTATTGTTATAATCCTGTTTTATTACATATTATGTGTATTCTATTCACTATGAAATATTTTGACTTTAGAATTTAATGTGTGTATAATATATATTATACAATTCATATTCCCTCCCTCAAGCTTGTCCTTAATAGATATCCTATATGTAAGTACTGCAACACACTTTCATAAACATACTGTACAATAAGTAAGATTCTCTGTATTGAAATTATTAATCTCAGAAAATTAGAGTGACTCCACAGTAACAGAGATATGATAAATTTTATGGTGTAATATGATTTCTTTGTCCTGAATAAGTAATCACTATTTTAACACACAAAGTAGAGACTCAGATGCTTTACAGATACTGGTGAACAAACTAGAGAGTATCAGTTTACAGTCATCAGAGAGTATAATGAGTACATGTATAGTGAACAAAAAGAACTGCTTGAAAAGGTAATTGTGCTTCTGTGCATATAGAGCCACAGCTCTGAAAAGATGAGTTAACTCTTATTTTTGTTTTTTTTTTTGTGTGTGTGTGTTAATGTGGTTTAGTTTTCATATAGATGTCTTCATGCTTTGATCAAAACCTAATAGAGATGTTTATATTTGTGAAGATCTGATAATTAAAATTGAAGGTTTCAATGGTCTTAATGCTAGACATTTTAATACATAATGTTAATCCATCAAGTGTTCTAGGGCTCAGTTCATTAGACAGGAATACACTGTCTATGGTAAGGCAACTGGAACACTCTGGAGAACAATGTTGGCTCTTTTTAAGCAGAGACATTGGTTGTGTACTTAGGACAACATAGGCATCATTTAAAGTCTACACCACTTTTCAATAGAGACTGGTAAATTTGAAATGTAGGCTTTTAGTCATATGTCATAGAACAGTGGCCTGGGAATTTAAATTTGGGGGCTTTGGGTAGCAGGATATTTTACAATAACCTTTCTGAGGGTTGACAGGGCTTAGGTTACATATACTGAATCACTCAGTAACAGCACAGATACATGTTCTCTTTTGACTGTACTGGCTCCATACACTTTTATTCTTGTCAGGTAAAGATGCTTGGGTGAATAAATGGTACCATGAACTAAGTTGGCCATTACTTTTTGTCCCTCTAGTTCTACCAGAACCTTCAACTGTCACACGTTCCCCAACTAATGAACGACAGCATCGACAGTCCTTAGTTAAGGTAAAAAGTTTCTTTATACAAGAGAGAAAAGTTGTGTTAATAATTATTCCTTTGTTTTAGTGGCCATCACACTTGAAAAATAAAGTTGATTAGATTATCATGAACATCAAATAGTATATTTAAGAAGAGGGGAAAATATAATTAGACCAGATTAGTGATTGGATAGAATACTCACACTTGGCTTATGTCAGGTACTGAGTTTGAGTCAGAGTAGAGGGGAGCAGGATGTCTTTGAAAGAATAATGTTCTGCTGTTGATAAAAGCATGTAAATTTCACTCAGAAGTTGATAGGCATGTCATCCATGTAGACTTGAATGTTTATATAAGGGTCCCCTCCCTTTGTGGCTTCTAGAGCCTGTGGCTTAGGTTGAATTTAATTGTTTCCCTAAGATCTATGTGGTGGAGGCTTCATATAGCCCTGTGTAGGGATGTCCAGGTGCTGAGAACTCTTAAGACATGTGGGTGCCTGTACCTTATTGGTGTGCTTCATAAAAAGGATTAATATCCTAGTAAACAGATACAGAGCTGCTCTGTCGTGCTGTGATGTAGCTTAGCTGACCATCAGTGGAGACCAGACACATAGGGATGCCTGATGGGGCCTCTAGTCAACAAAAGTGGGAAACAGGAGTTGTTGTCACAAAGTAGATGTCCTGAAACAGTCTGTGTCAGTATCACATTTGGAATCCTTGGTGTAATAATGCCTGGCACGCAGGTGAACAAAAGAATTGTGCAAACAGATCTCCCCATAATCTGGACCTGAAACTGTTTTCTTTCCTGTATATTACAGGTGAAACCTGCAAAGCACAGCTGCGGTATGTATTCTGGAATCATTGAAGACATGTTTTACATGTGAATTGTGTGAATACTGGTTGTCTTTTGTCTGATGCACCACAGTGAGCAAATTCACATGTATCAATTGACAGTTGGGAGTTTGATTTTTAAAAAGAAAGTGATGCCTTAAGTAAGAAATCATAGTCATGTGTCTACAGTTGCTGCATCCAGCTACTGCATTTGAGATTTTTGTGCACCAGGCTTTATCTAAACTTGTCTTATCTACACAGATACCCATGTTACTCAACCAATTTCCAGGGAAACTTCTGGGGAAAATCAACCAAGATTCCAGCTCCTGTGTCAGCTGGCAATAAGTCATACAGAGAGGACCCAATTCAGGCTCCATCCTTGCTCTGGGAGACATTTTCTTTTAACTGAAAATGAGCCTTTTGGAATGAGTGTCAACTGGTTTATATTAAAATTGTCAATTTCCTAGGAAAAATAGTAGTCATAATTTACCTATAACAATGTATTTAAAGCTCACCACATTGTAGTGAGCTTGGAGTGGGTTGATTTGTGTTTTCCTAAACAGATGAATAAACCAAGACTCAGAATAAGTGATGAGGATCTTTACATATGCAGTGCAACAAATGTATTTAACACCATCAAGGGCAAGTAATCTCCATAGAGGAATATCCAGATTTCCAGATTGCAGGTATCTGCCTGCAATACAGCAAAGCTACAGGAATCTCAAACATTGTCATGATTACAACAGTGGTCAGAAGGCCTGGACAGTGCAATTCACTTGACTACACACATTAGCAAGTATAAAAGAAACACAGCTCATGTGTGCTGATGCAGATCACAGATTATGTGCTATGTAATCTACTACTACTGTGTGCTACTATTACATTGAGATAAGATAAATGCCTGTGAACTTGGTTTATGCTAGATTTTGTTTCCTCCTTCCAATAAAACTTAAAAAGCTTTAAGGTGTTGAAACTCTTACTATAGACAAAGAAAGCAGCACATTTAAGGCACAGTGTCCACTAAGAATCCCAGTCTCTACTTGGATGTTGATCTGTACTGTTGGACTTTCCAGACAGTTTAGGATTTTGGTTTTGGTTTTTGCTATAGATTTTGTTTTTAGATAGGATCTCACTGTGTACCCATGACTCTCCTGGAAACAAATAAATATATAAATTCTGACCTGGAATTCAGTTTCACCTGCCTCTGCCTGCAGAGTACTATTAAAAAAAGAGTTTACCACCACATCCAGTAGAACTATCCCTTTAAAAATGGAGTACACACTATGCCCTAGGAGTTTTTTTCTCAATAATGATTGGTTCCCATGTTTTCAGTGTGACCACTCAGATTTATGTATTCAGAGTGACTCATGTAGAACTCAGTAACATTATTTGAAAAATGTTTTATGCATAGTGCAAACAATAATTTAAGTATTCCATTATATTGTACTTTGATTGAGGTAAGCTAGTATAATAATATGGGGTGAAGCTTCTGGCACAATTGCATCAGTGCATGTGTACCATGTCCAGGACATAGAGTTTGATTCCAAATTTAACTTAAAATGTATACAGGATGCTCAATCCTATTAATCTTTGTTCTTGACAAGTGAAAAAAGGAGAAACATAAGTTTACAATCATTCTTTGCTGTGGAGTGAATTTCAAGCTAGACTAGAATAGACATCTTTTATGGAAAAAGAAAACATAATATAAGAAGGTAGGACTTTGGTGAGGAAGGCATGAACAGATATGCTGTGCTCAGTTCCTGTAGTCATTACCCCTATCTTAGCTAGAACGAATAAAGCTGCACAGATAGTGATAATGTCACCTAGAAAGTGATGGGTTCAGGCACTGTTTATTCTGTTACCAATACATCAGGCTGCTGTTCTTGTCAGTTCATAATAAGGACATATTTAGTCCTGGCTAGTTGAAGGGAAGTTTCAGTTCATCCCAACCATCAAGTGACAACTTGGCTTTGAGTGCCTTTGAATGTGACCATTTCTAGAAAATATGTAAGACTTGTTCACCTCCCATTTTCCTCTAATCAGAGAATCTCTCACTGGAGGAAAGCTGTATGTTTCTTCTATGCTAGGGCACTCCCACAGTTTCTCACATAAACAGAAAGGGTAAATAGCAAAAATATATTCTCTACTGTTGCTTACATGACTAACTAACATAAACCTCATGTTACCTGGATTCAATCTTATATAACTGATTCCTCTGCTGCTAACAAATACCACAGAGTAGTTCTGTAGTATATTTTCATTTCCTTGAGGGAAACTGTCTGTGTGTGCATGTATGTGTGTTCGCACCCACATGCTGCGCATACACATGCATACATGCATGTGTGTGTATATGGATGAATGGATCAATATATATTTGCATATTCATATATTTTGGACTGACAAGTTCCTTTAATACTGTCACACTGACATGAATTTATGACTTATCTACACCGTCAATGTAATGCATGATAGAGTGTTCAGTACACTCTGTGAATTTCCAGTAACATCAGCATAACATTGATGAGAGTGCCTAGAGAAGGCTCAAGAGATGGAATGTACAAACACAAAAGCATCACTGAGTACTTCTGTTTTCCTGAAATGAAGCTGACACAAATGTCTCTGCTGTTAATACAGTCCCAGTGTCCAACAACTTGGGAGAACAACATCAGAAGCATGCTGTTGCTGTGCAGGACACAGAAGAATTTCAGATCCAGGATGGCAATTCCACAGAAAGACCATCAAGTAAAATGGAAGGTACTGTTGAAACGCAATAATTTCATTGAATGATATATGGTAGCTGTGAATCATTACTGTATCATAAGGTGGGAGGAGGATGATGACCTTAGCATACATTTCCTGTGTAGACAACATTAATTTACATAGGTCATCAGTTGAAATTCAACAAGACAGTTTAAGAAAGAATTTTAAATTCACCTTGGTAGTCATTGAGTAACAAGGAACAGAGGAAAGGTAAATCCAATTTTGTCTTTGTGTTGTCACTTCACCTGGTATAGGCAGGAATAGGTAAGTCAACCTTGTTAATACTTTCTCCCGAAAACCTGTAATGTAGAACAGAATAAGAGTAAAAATAATTATTTTTAAAGATTTATTTCATCATTATACCATATAACAGATTCTTTTGCACTGCTCTAGATTTCCATCCCTACAAAGAAAAAAATCTGTTCCTCATTTCTCTCCATATCCTCACTTGGCCCTAATTTGTCCTCCTGGAAGACATTCAGGCAACAGCCCAACCATATTATCCATGAGGTTTAGTCACATGTACTAAATCTATGGTACTTCTATCCATATCAGACAAAGATTCCCTGAATATAATAATAAGTTCTGTGAGCTGAAAGTTACTTTCTGTCCCCCTAGTGGCCCCTGGACCTTCTAAAAGTGCAGCTTCACCACCGGACCAGCACAAGCCACCAGTGGACATGGTGATGGTAAGAGGACCATTCCTTTCTCTACAGTAGAAAGCTTACCTCAGTGTACCCTTATATTTTAGTGGGTATCACATTTAAATCAGGAAACTGACTAAGGCATGGATATTAGAGAGTTTATATAGGAAGAGGAGAGAACACAACTGTACCGACGTGATCTTGATTCACAATAGCATACAACACAACATGGCACAACACTGTGTCCTGCTTTACAAGTGATCCCATCAAGGGGATGCTTCTATTTTACACTATACCTCATGGTTTAAAGCCCTTACCAGCTGAACACTAAACAACATCAAGACGGACACACTAAGCTTCCAACTCATCAAACTTTTGGGCCATATACTCAAGTTATTTATAAGCTATAGTTTCTAGAAACAGAAAACATCTTAGTAAAAATACTACTTTTCATACACAGTATGTGATGTACGTTTTGCAGCCATTTACAGGCCATATTGATATTCCCTATCTGTCATTGAATTAGAAAAAAGTATCTAAGGTAATATTTTTTGTAAAAGGGTACAGACTCTCAGAATTCTGTAACACTGGTAAATAATATACTCATAAATATAGTCTCCTTTTTAGTAATCCTCTCTGTTCTGATTGCAATTAGAATGGAATGTCATGGAAAAACCAAAGCTTTGTAGGTATTATGCAACATGATCATGTCATTACAGAATTTTTTTTCCTGTTGATTGCAGGTGGTGTCGAAAAAGCACAGATACCGTAAGTAATGTGGGATTGCTTACCTAAGATAGAGTTTAGATACAATTATGAAAATACTAGCTGTATTTTGTGTGATGTATCACTGTGATCTAAGACACCTAATGTAGTTTTAAAATTTTTATAATTTTTTAAAGGGAAGGGCCACATCACATAAGAAATATGGACATGTCTGTGGTCTGTGTACTGAATGGCAGTCATTTGTTAATAGGGGTATCATGTTCACTTCTTCTATAAATATCTCCCCCAAAAAATTATTAGTTTCCCAACCCAAATTCCAGTGACAGTTATATAAATTGAAAATCAGAATACATGATACCTTCAAAAATATGTTCAAACTTCATCTCAAATGTAGAGTCAGTTATATGTTTCTGTGCTCATCCACAGATGAATGAAACAGCTCAAACATAGACATGATGCTCCTTAGATATGCATGTGCAGAGTGCTTATTACCCTACCAAGGGTGTAATAATCCCTGTAGGAGAGTTTCACATTCTTACATCTGCCTGCAGTTAGGCAAATCAGCAGGTAGCCCAGTCACTAAGAACTGCTATAAAGGATAGAATTCCTATGCAGTGTCATTCTGAATGCAGCAGCCTCTGCTTTGAAGGTAGAAAAGCACATGTGTCTTTTCAGATGACAGCGTCTCAGAATTAAATTACACAGGAAATGGGGAACATAGTTCCAAAATGGATTTCTACTAAGCATGATTTATTCTAAGAAGTTTTGGAGAAAAGCATTAAGATATTAGACAACATAAATTGGGCACAAAGAGGCACACAAATTAGGGACAATGTTACTGACAACTGCAGTCACCAACTGGATGTTTATCTGGACTATCTCATTCTTTGAGAAGTACAAAGAGTTTTGTTTTGGGTTTTTGAGGCAAGGACTCATTGTGTGCCAATAGCTATCCTAGAACTATCTGAATATATAACATAACCAGCCTGGAACTCATACAAATTCACCTGCCTCTGCCTATAGAGTGTTGATCTGAAGAGTGCACTCTATACCCAATGGGAATACATCTTTTTTTAAAAAAAAAAAAACTTTATTTTTATTTTTTTATTTGTCTTGGTGTTTGCCTGGAACTGGAACTACAGACAGTTGTTAGCTGCCATGTGGGTGCTGGGAATCGAACCCGGGTCCTCTGGAAGAGCAGACGGTGCTCTTAACCGCTGAGCCATCTCTCCAGCCCCGGGAATACATCTTTATAAGTTTCAAACACTGTACTTCCAGAGGTTTTTCTCTCAGGGGTGATCATCCCTCATGATCTGGAGGGGAGCATACTCATCAGGTGCATATGTTAGCAGGGAAACACAATACTGTCACACCTACATGAAATTATGACTTACCTACACCATCAATGTAATGCAAGCTGGATTGTGCAGTGCACTCTGATCTTCCTGAAACACCACAGTGACTCTGATGACAGGGCCTGGATATGGTCATGAGTTGGAATGTACAAGAAAGATTGGTTTCCTCTGGTTTTGCCATGAAACTGATATAACTGTCTCTACTCTTCGTGCATTCCCAGCCAAAAAAATGTGGAGAAAACTATTTCATAAATCAACCGTTTATCCTAAAGACAACGAAAAACAAGAGGAGGCTAGCACTTCTCTAGGAACACCAGAAAGCAAAATGGAAGGTACTGTTGAAATGCAATAATTTCATTCAAGATATATGGAGTTGTTGATTGTTACTGTATTGTGGGGCAGATAGAG
>PVIH01018992.1:0-36774 GCA_004025045.1 Sigmodon hispidus
ATACTCTTGAGGTTTCAGCTTCTGTTGTGATCAGGTTCCTAAACTTACATATCTCATATCTAACCATCTCTTGAACTCAAGGCTTGTGTGCATGATTGTGTACTGGATATCCTTGAACTTCACGTGGAAACCCTGAGCTCACTGTTCTCACCAACTAACCCCTTCCTGAGCTCTCCCCAATCGCTGTCAGAGAGTGACTTCCCCATGCGAGCTTGAATCGGGTCAGTCCCTGGTGACTGGCTTTTTCATCTCCTGCCATCCTAATGTTCTGTCCATACTGTCTCTATTATTTCTTAAGCACATCTCTTTCTTATTCCATTCTTTGTTATGATCCTTATTATTTCTTTGTGGGACTTGTAACAGCCTTGAGTTAGTCCCCTCTCCTTTGTGTTTTCTCATCTGCGAAACTACCTTTTAAAACTTAGATAATTTAGGGGCTGGAGGGTGGCTCAGTACATGGTATCCAGTGGACAACCTGTGTTCTGTTCCCAGCACTCATATGGTGGCTTACCACCAATTCTAACTCCAGTTCCAGGGAATCTGACACCCTCTTCTGGCCTCTGTGGACAACAGGCATGCATGTGGTATACAGACATAAATGTAGGCAAAACACTCATATACTTAAATAAAATTGAACGCATCTTTAAAAATTATAGTATTAAAATTTCTTTCATGACATCTGCATCAGGAAGGACCTGTGAGATTTTTCGACGCATGCTCCTTTTTATCATTCCATCTCATTCCTAGCAGAACCTTTGCCATTCACTCTCTACCATCCTGCACTCTAGATAAGCCAGCTGTCCCCCACCTTACCTCAGTGGGCAGGTTTCTTCAGAGGACATTGTCATCTCTTAGGCTGGCCTCACACCTTAGCCCAGAAGTCCTGTCCTTAACTATCTTGCCACCATGTATTTATTCTCATTTCTTTTCCAAACACTATAGACTCCTTGGAGTTCAAAGCTAGCACCTGGATATTCAGTTAACAATCAAATGCAGCCCTTTATTCAAGTGCTAAGTTTAAGGATGAATGAAACCATAGGAAGCCTTCACTGATCATAAGGCCCTGAGCTCCCAGTCTGGGCAGCATCCATTGTGAAAAGAATGATAAAGATGAAGAGGTCAGTGTTGGTGTGGAAAAAGATGCTGCAGAGGAGGGACCTCCTGCCATCTGCAGCCCATTCTGGCACAGCAGACGGCTTGGCGAGAGGAATGAGTATGGCAGCAACCTGGCACAAGCGCCTGTGGGAGGGAGAGAGGGAGGGAAGCAGCCGCTTTATCTTTAAGGTGTCAAACCTGGGTGCAGACTTGCCTTAGTTGTTAGCCTTTACCGGGCTGTAACAAATGTTAGCATGTGTCAGAAGGAATAACCTTGAAAACCTTTCATAGTCAAAAGAGCTGGAAAAGGTCTCTCTAGGAGAAAAAGAGGATTATGGGCGTCTGTGAGAACCCAATAGACAGTGGATATTGTTTGGATGTTTATATTTCCACCTGATATGTAGCTGCTTTCAGGCATTTCCTGAGTTTTGTCTATTTAGTCTCCTTATCCTTCAACACACAGCAGTCAGCTAACAAAATAGCATTTGACTTTTTGTAGGTCAAGTAAAATCGTCTTGAGGACTATTCTGTTCTATTCTCTGGGGCTTCCTACCTAACTGAACTGTGAATTGGAGATACCCTGGCTTTTATCCTCCATGGGAGAGGGGAGCTGTCATCCTGTCCAATACTTTAGCAACAAGTATTTGGTACCAAGTCAGATGTTGGTAAAAAATGTTCTATTAAAAGATGTCAAGGGCACTGCACCTTATTTGAAAGGGGAGTAAGTGAAGAGCGGATGGATGTGTGGTAGATCATGTAGTATCTGAAGCTACATCCTTCCCACTGACTTCCCTTGTATTGCCATGGCTTCTGTTTTCTTCTCTTTCTTTGAGGCAGGGTTTTACTATGTAGCCCTGGCTGGCCTCAGACTCACATAGAGCCACCTGCCTCCAACTCCCGAGTGCTGGGAGTAAAGACACAGGACACCATGTCCTTCAGCCCTTCTTCTATTTCTTACTACATTGTGTTAGGTACAGTGAAAGATATTCTTCTTTAGATCGATTAAAATAAGCCCTGCCATTGTGCAGCTATTTCCTCTAAATCAAAATATTCCTTCCAGAAGGCAAGATGGGAAAGGTTTATAAGCTCCAGGAAGAAAATCTAATGTGTAAGCCTCAGAGATTTGCAAGCACCCCGAGCAAACACAAACACACAGACACACAGACACAGGCACACACAGAGAGAGATTATAACAGCAATGATAATTACAGAAGAGGCACGCTGGTCAGCTCAGGGGATGCAACTGCCTTTGAGTCACCCACGCTCATGTAAGCAACTCCCTGAACCTCACTGGTTCACTAAACTAGACTAGGGTAGAATTATTTGTCTGTTGTTGGGGCCTGTCTTGGGTAAATAGATACTTGTTTATGTTTTTCCAGGAAAAGTCATACAACATCTGCCCTCAGGGAAATTAGAATCTAGCTAGCAGGGACAGTAAAAAACAACAGCAACACAGGTTTCAGTGGTTGCTAATCAACCTAGAGTTATTTGCTGAAGACATGTGAAGTACAGCTCTGAAGTTTTTCAGTAGTGTAGATATAGTCAGATTACTACAGAATAAATTAAAACCAAAGTGAGCTGGCTGACCCATGTTGTAGTTCTGAGCACAGCATTCAAATTCTTCTTGGTCCCAGATATAATTTGTACTTTGTAGTTTGGATTTTGAATATCTGTCAAAGGCCCGCATGCTAAACATGTGGTTTCTAGGTTCATCCTACTTGGAGGTAGTGGGACCTTGGCTAGATGGGCTTTGGTAAGTCATCCTTATACCACCGTAAGTGGGTTGAAAGGACCCCTTTCATCTTTTTTTGCTTCCTAGCCATGGGGAGAATGATTTTGCTCTGCCATAATGTGCCTCCCTCACATAGTAATAAGGCCAACTCATCATAAACTATCCTTCAATATTGAGAACCAAATCAACTCTTTTTCTTTAGAGGTTCATTATCTCAAGTGTTTTAGTATAGTGAGGGAAAGTAGGCAGGCACAACACTTCTTTATGTCCTCTGGATAAATATCAGTGGGGCTGATCCTAGGTCTTCAGCCAAGACAGGCTTCCAAGGGGTGTATGTGGGTGGGGTGGGGGCACCATGAATCCTCGGCTTACCCAGCCTCATGCAGCTTTGTTTCCTTGCTCTCTACAGAGTTTTCTTGCTGTTCTTTCTCCACATCTCGTCTTCTCATCCCAAGCATCTCTCCTCTAGTACATATATTAAAGTTATTTTTTTTTGATTGCAGGCTGAGATTCTTTGAGATTTGACTGTAATTTTAGAATTCTTCTCAGAGGAGGGAGGATGAAGATTTAATTGTATGAGGTAGATCTATGTTACTTAAGGTTTACAGAATGGAATTTTTACGGTAACCACGTGTTTCTGGAAGCAATTCATGTGCGTGACCTCTTTTAGTTCCCACAGCAGCCCAACGGGCATTTTATTATTCATATCTTCTCTTTAGAGATGCAGACTTTTAGTTATTGAAAGATAATTAGCCCAAGTGCTGTAGCTGCTAAGTGGTAAAGTTAGGGCATGAACTGAGCTGAGCCTCTTCTAGGGTTTCTGACCTTACCCATGTGGTATTTAGAGATAAATGAGCATGGATTACCAATTCCTTCTAAAATCTTGTTTATAAATTGGCTCAAATTCACAGCTGGACTATAATAATAAAATCCTAATGACTCACTTAGTTTAAATGACAAGAACACAATTAGAGCAGGACACTTGGAATTTTGATTTGTTACCTTTGATTTTCCACCCTCACTGGCTCCCTCCTTGCCCTTCTCTCTTCCCACGGATCCTCGTGGGTTTCTTTTCTTTTCTCTTTTGTTCATTTTTGGTTTTCTCTTTTGGTTTCACTTCATCATTTTTTTAAAATTAGCTTACCAAGTAGCAGGCGTTAGCTGACCTACTCAGTTTCGCTGACTCCACTGCCCCTGCTCTCCCCTCTCTGTTCCCCCTCCCCACTTAGACCCTTCCATCCTCTATTCTAGTCTGTTCCCCTTTCCTGTCTCTATTTGCACAAAGCTACAAGAGTTTCTAAAAGCCCTGGTTTCGCTGTCTATGTCATCACTTCTGCTCTCCCGAAGACCCGAGTCAGGTCTTTGTGAAGTTCAAATCCATTCTCATTTCTATGGCTTCTCAGTCCTTTATCCCCAAATTCAGCTTTTCTGATTCTTCTTCTTCCTTTTCAAACTTCTTATCTCCCCTCTAGCCCCGCCCATTGTCTCATCTCTAGCGCTTATGTTTTAGAGCTTTGCTATTTTTTTCAGAACATTATCCCTTGGAAACACCCATTTCACATCCCCATCCTGTTCATAGAAGATGCTTACATCAAGCTGTACTTGAGTACTTTCCTTATCCCAAGCCAGGATTTATTTTAATATTCAGTACTTCCTAGAAATTTCCATTTCGTATTGTTAATGCCACCATTAAATTCAAAGTGATCTATCATTTTTCACATGGATTCTGATGATGATGATATGATGATGATAGAAAATACTCAGGCAGCTCATCACCATTCTAAGTAATATGCATAGATTAATTCACCTTTCCTTAGAATTTTTAACCTTACTCAACAAATGAAGAAACTCCAGTCTAGATATATGAACTAGTATCCCTACAACCGATGCTCCATGGCTACACTATGGAGGGGCTGATAGTCAGTGTGGTCAGTACAGGCTTTGCACCTGATCCATACTCTGTATTCCTACATGTTGTTCTCTGATGCCTCATGTTCAACAATGTTATACTTCAACTTTCTTGCTTCTTTTGGTTCGACTCTTAACTTCTTTTCTTTAAAATTGTATCTGATATCTGTGGCAGCCTGTGTCTACCCAGGCACAGATGGCCCATTCAGGAAGGAATCAGAGGCAGGGACAAGGAAGAGGCTAAGAGCATCTCTGTTGTCCACAGCATTGGGGTGCAGATGCTAACCTCTATTGCATTGGTCATTGGTCATTTGGATGATTTGTCTGTCCTTGAGTCTGTCTTACTTCATGTACTGTTGTAGCTTGCCTTTTAAAACCAAACCCTTTTCAAAATAAAAAAGTCTCTAATAGTTTAGTCACAACTAGAGGATTTGGGAAATGGTACTAAGAAAGGACAAAGGAACTGATGGAAACAAAAGTAGAGACCACTATACAAATACTAGGCAGAGCTTGGAGAACCCTGTGGAAGGGGGGAGTAAGGACTGTAGGAGCGAGGTGGAAGGGTGGGGGGTGTGGGGGGGTCGGGAGATGGGTCAGGGACACCACAACAGAACTCACAGAATCAACTAACCTGGGCTCACAGACACTTCATGGGACTGACCTAGGAACTCTGCACATATGTTACAGTTATGTAGCTTGATCTTTTTATGGGACTCTTAACAGTGGTAATAGCAGCTGTTTCTGACTCTTGCTGGCTCTTGGGACCTTACTCCTCATATTAGGTCATGTTACTCAGCCTTAATACACGGGAAAGTGCTTAGTCTTACTACAACTTGGCATGCCCTCTTTGGTTGATATCCATGGGAGGGCTGCCCTTTTCTGAATGTAAATGGAGAAGGAGTAGGTGAGAGGAGCAGGGAGGGAGGGAGAAATAGAAGGGGAAACTGAGGTTGGGATACCAAAAATAATAAACAAGTCATTAAAAGAATAAAGGTCAAAGGATTCTAGAGAAAAGAGAAACTTGCTTATAGCTACATTAAATATGGATGTCAAAAAGCTTCCAAATTACATAGGCTGGAGAGATGGCTCAGAGGTTAAGAGCACTGACTGTTCTTCCAGAGGTCCTGAGTTCAATTCCCAGCAAAACCACATGGTGGCTCACAACCGTCTATGATGAGGTCTGGCGCCCTCTTCTGTAAAACTGTATGCATAATAAATAAATCAAAAAAAAATTAAAAAAAAAATAATCCTTGGTCTTTGTGAGTTTTGGAGCAAGGAGTTACAATTTCACTTTCATTTTTATTTTAATAATTATATGTACATGTGTGTTTGCATGTGTGTATGTGCATGAGAGTGCAGTTGTACATGGGGGTCAGAAGATGGCATCATATGCCCTGGAGCTGATGTGGGTGCTGGAACCAAACTTGGGTCATCTGGGAGAGCAGTACACACTCTTTAATCACTGAGTCATCTCTCTAGCTCCAGTTTTCACTTTCAAAACCTTAATATTGTTGATGACTAGTGATGAGATGTTCTCAACCAAATTTAGGGGATGGAGGACAGACAAAGAACCACCTGAAAAAGTTCTTGAGTCCTTGAAAGAACCTTCTCTGAGGACTGTGATCTCGTGAAGGAACTTGTTTAGCTTTTGCCTCAACTGCTGGAAAATAATATGATACAAACAAGAAAGCCAGGGGGCTAGTGACTCTCCTTTGAAACCAAACCCTTCCTGGGGGCAGATGGGGGGCTTGAACTTGGTAGCTGCAAGAGCCAGCTCAAACTTTGTAAACATTTAGCATAAAACTCATTTTTAATCTCATAAACTTAATTTTCCCCCCTAGCATATGGGATGCATAAAAAGGAAATAAAACTTTAGTAAATTGAGCCTTACTTGTGCTTTATAAAAAAGAAATTGAATTGCTTTAATGGCAGCTGCAGCTGGTTTTCAGCTTCAAACAACCAGTGTAAATCTCATTTTTAGTGCTTGATTTAGCAAACACTCAGCTGCAAACAGGCTTCGGAAACAGCCCTGAATGCAGGGTTTTCCATGAAGGCAGTTATGTAACCCTTGTGTGGTGTGCCTTTAAAATATGTGGAGAATAGCAGAAAGCCTGATTGGGATATCTTACAATTATCCTTTATTCTATATTTAAATCTGCAGAGAGTTCAATATTCATTATACACAGAGCTAGCACAAGTGGCTTTGAACAGGTCATGAATATAAATGTATGCATAATATCCATTAAAAGTGAAAAAGGAGAATACTAATAATGAGACAAGAAGCCATGGTGGCAATGGACAAAATGTTGGTACCTCAAAGGGATCATCACAGCTTATTTTTGCCTTATCCCTCTCTGAGCCTTATGCCACACTTTCACATGCTGAGGAGCCCTAAGAAGGCAAAGGCTGAACATGCCCAACTTGCAACTTTGATTAAAAATTGGGAGAAAATTCCAATGAACATGATGAAATGCCCAACTGTGCTTAGATGGATGTAGAAGTGGCAGTTAGGATATCATGAGGTTTGTCTGAAATATTCTCCGTGTCTTGGACTTGTTGATCATTTTATGTTTTGGTGGCAGCCATATTTCTAGTCACTAGATATCTATCAGTAGACAAAAATGAGAGCTGGACACTTAGGATATTCTTGCAAAAGAGATCTCTTTTAAAAAATTCTGGCCAACAGGCTAGAGAGATGGTTAAGTGCTTACAGCTCTTCCAGAGAACCTAGAATGGATTTCTAGCAGCCACATGGCCATGAACAATAGTCTGCAATTCCTATTCCAGGGTATCTGATGCCTTCTTATGGCCTCTGTGGGTACTGCATGCACATGGTGCATTTACATAAATCCAGGAAAAACCCTGATACATTAAAAAATAGAATAAAAGAATTCTGACCAGAATTTTTAGGATTATTTCAGGGAAAATTCTAATTAGGATAAATCATAGAGATTTTTTTCTCCTTCCTTAAACATCTTCCAGTATTTCAGCCTTATTTTTAGCCAGCAATCTACCACACTCCCTTATAGTATAATTGATAAGTATTAATGTGCTCTATTTCCCATGGGTATTTCCAATTGTGAAAGACACCCTTGAAAGTGGAAAAGTCCTAGGGCTTCTAATTTTGGCTGTTTGTGTGACTGCTTCTGGGGCTGATCTGGGCAGAGGGCATCTTGCTCCCAGGCTGGTTCTGGGAACAGTGGCTGGAATTTACAGAAGTTCATTCCCACACACTCTCTTTCTTTCTCTACCATCTGGTTGTTCAGCTGCCAACAACTGGAGCTATTAAGCAAACGGAGACTACATGAAATTAGAAAACAAGTCTGCTGCACAGCATGGCAGGAGAGGCATTGTGTCTTGCCTCATGGTTCTCCTCTTCTGGCTGATGGCCTTTGGGAAGTCACTTAAACTCCCAGCTTTCTGCTGGGCCTCACATTTCTTACTGTTGCAGGATCAAGTAAAATCCCAAGGGAAAAAATCCTGAAAATAGCAAAGTATGATGATGCGCTTGCTATTCTCTTAAATTATCTGTAGTGGTAATGGTTCTGTATGTTACATATGTACATATCATGTACGTATACAGATAACATCTGTGTGGGGTGATGTGCACTTGTGGGTGATGAGGGAGATGTTGGTGTCCTAATCTGTCATGCTCTGTCTCATTTCCTTGAGTCAGGATATCTCATTGAACCTAGAACCAAGTTGACAGTGAGCAAGTAGTAGTGATCCTCCTGTCTCTGCCAGCCTCCCCTAGTGCCCCAGCCCCAGTGTTGGGTTATAGGGATATGTGTGGCTACAATAGCTGTTGGAGATCTGAACTCGGGTCTTCATGAATGCACAGCAAGAGCTCTTACCCACTGAACCATTTCCCAGATGAACTATCTTCTTATTCCTTGGATAAGGGTAGTTCTTGGCTGGATCACTGATTCAGAGAAATAATGGGAGTGAGTTGCAGTCTTCCTACAAAAAATTCTGGAGCTTAGAGATTAGATACTGACAAGTAAGACAATTGACTATAGAAGTTAAAGTCAACATATTTAAGGGGAAAAGACCCAGATAATGCAGCTGTAATCTACATCATGTCAAATATTAGGACTTTTTAAAATATTGAAATGAATTACCTGAGGCCTTATGTGCTTGTATTTAGAAGTTCAACATTTTTTGTTTTTATATTATAGGTGTGTGTGTGTGTGTGTGTGTGTGTGTGTGTGTGTGTGTGTGTGTTAGGGGGATGCTTACCAGTGCCTGCACATTTAGATGCTATAGATCAACTTAGGTGTTTTCCTCTATCGCTCTCCACTCTACATTTTGAGACTAAAACCAGCGCTTGCTACATTGCCCTTATTGGCTGTCTAGCAAGCCCCTAGGATCTCCCTGTCTCATCCTCCATCATCGGGGTTACAGAAACCTGTCAGTGTGACTGGCTGATACATGGGTTCTGGGGATCTAATTCAGTTTGTTATGCTCACATAGCAAGTCCTTAACCCACTGAGCCATCCCTCCAGTCCTCATGACAGTTTTGTTAAGTAGATATGATAGTGTGAAAAATGTTCTCGAGGCATGATGTGTGTGGCTGTTGCAATCTTCATATCAGAGGAGCGCTGTGATTGCTGGTGTGAGACCCTCCCAAGGCTGGATCTTCTAACATTCTCTTGTTGAAGGGGAAGGGAGCTCCTGGGACCCATGGAGTCCCTCTCCTCCCTAAAGTTATGTAAGCTGTAGAATTGCTGGTAGGGAAATTTTTTTTTGTAGCTGCCTATTTATTGGCTACATATCTGTAATTAGTATCTCACTCATGTTCTCATGGTAACTCCAATTGAACTCATTTCTTAGTCCAGCTGAACCTGAATGGACCTTTGTGATTTTTGTTTGCCATCTATTTATGGTGAATAGGGATGTTTTCTCAGAGAAGGTCATGTAGTAGATAGTTATTCTGACATTCTGAATAACTATGATGTTGAACTTCCTAGATTTTTGCTCCCAATTTTCTTGGGAGTGAGTGAGTTGTCTGTGAGTAAGATGACATAGAATACTAACAGTGGTTTCTATAAGTATATATATTTGGGTGGCTTTTGCTTCACTGTGGAATTATCTCCCCTTGTGGTGTTTGAGATACTCAGTCTTAGAATCTTAAGGTCTTTCTTCTTCTTTCTCATACTTTTTAACAAGACTTAATAGCTTTTTTCTTTTTCATTTTGCTGAATTTACTGTACCTACACCTCCTATGATGTTATCATAATGTGGGACCTTGGAGTGACTTTGTTGTTGAGTGAGATATTTGTGAATCTTGTTTCATTTGTCTTTTTCCGACATTATAAGCATAGTACATGCTAGAATTATGTTTACTGAAAGAGACTTTTCCCTTGCAGATTAGACAAATGGATGCTATCTTTAAAGCAGAAGGCATATTTCCCAGTAGCCTTCCTTTGTCATGAGCTGCCCTTCTTCCCGAAGCAGCCCTTTGGAAAGCTTGGACCCCTCTTGTCCCATTGCTTCCCTGCTCCTGATTGCCTTCCCTTTTGGGTAGCAGAGACTCAGTGAAATGACTGTGCCCACTGCCAGGCACTACTCATGGAACACCCACAGCACAAGTACCACAGATGCCATGAGGTGTATCAGAACAGAGGGAAGGGCCTCATCAGCATCTGTGAAGGCATTCCCATGTTAAGCCTTGGGTTTTCCTGCTTCCTGTTGCTCTTTTATCTTTATGAAGTACTAATGACACTGATTTTTATAGGGATTCTGCTGGATAGTTTTATGTCAACTATCTAGTCAACGCCACTAGACTCATCTTGGAAGTGGGAACCTCAGTTGAGAATGGCCAGTGCTCAAACCTGTGGGGCATTTTCTTGACTGATTATGTGGGTGAGCCCAGATCACTGTAGGCAGTGCTACCCATGGGTTGGTGGTCCTGGGTGCTATAAAAAAGCAAACTGAGTAAGCCAAGAGAAACAGACTGTAAGATGCACTCTTCCATAATCTCTGCTTTAGAAGTTTCTGTTATGTTTGGGTTCCTGTCCTGACTTCCCTCAGAGATGGACTATAATGTGTAGCTGTAAATGGAAATAAATACTTTCTTGAATAAGTTGCTCTTAGTTATGGTGTTTTGTCAGAGCAAAAAAACCCTAAGAAAGGAGTCATGGGCATTAAAACCAGATGACTAGGCAAGAGATTCATCAATGCTTTAGGACTAGATCAGCTTTCCAGGGAGGATACTAGAGTCCTGAGCATGTGTGTTCTGAGGGAAGATGCATGTACTGAATCCTAGAATATGGTCCTTAGGTCCTTGAGTACGCTCTTTTGAGCAATTGCTCACCTTAAGGCATTTCCCTATACAATTATTTTCTGATCCCTAAAATATACTTTTGTTTAAGAAAATGATTGGTGTAAAATAATCACAGCAGATTCCTAGCATCATATTTTTAGGAACCAATGCTAATAAACTGATATGTTCATTCTTTTCCTTTTTTACAAACAAAAAAATTGTCAAATGGACTCTATGATTGGCTTTAGCATTGCTGTGGTACAGAATACATCCACTAGTTAGACACCAAACAGGCAAGAAAATGGACCTTCCCAGGTGATAGTGTCATAGTACAAAAACGATGTGGGTTGTGGTACCAGATGGCTAGGAGGAGCTTCTCAGTCTGTCCCTTACAAGTTTGACCTTGTATGGGAGACCAAGCTTATCTGGAATAAATATTTTGGTGTCTATTTTTATTAGTTTTGCATTGTTCTGTGTTCTATAACTGCTTATTGCTTTGACTTTAAAAATTAATTTTTGACATTTTCATGCATGCATATGATATATTATAAGCATATTTTTCTCCACTGCGCTCTCATACATGCCCACATTTCTGGAGATATGGTAGATTTCCTTCTACTTTCATGTTTATGTCATGTCTTGAAAGGGTCAGTTTTGACTGGCACCCTAGGCACACCAGTCCTGTCTGGGATGAAAACATGCCATGCTTGTCTGTAACTAACATAGTGATGTTGTTTTCCTCTTTGTTCATCTCATTACAGTGTAGAAAAAAAAGGCATGAAACCCCCATGGTTATAATTGTACCTTCTGAATTACTGAAAAATGGCAGAGGAAACAAGGAAAAAGATTCCAAGCTTGTCTGTCTTCATAGGGCCCATTTAGTTCCCTGTGAGCGACTATGTGAGGCACAGTGGGACTTATAATATAGAACCTCTGTACCCTGCACCATTATTGAAAGTTAATTTAGACTGATGTATACAAAAATCACAATAGAAAGACTGTTATAAAGAATAACTAGCTGTTACTATCTTATAATAACACAGATATGCAATATAAAAATAAATTCAATAAACCAAATATGAACATATAACTAATATGCATTACATTCCAACTATGTATTAGGTAATTCATGATCATAATTTCATTAGCTTTTATGTCTGTATTACTTTTCATCTCACTAATTAAATACCTGAGAAGAAGCAAATTAAGGGAGGAAAGGATGTACTTTGGTTCACATTTGGAAGGTACAGCCTGTCATGGCATAGAAGTCATGGTGAGGTGTAGCAGCTTTGGGCTTCCTTTTCACATCTTGATGGAACAAATAATAGAGAAGAAAACATGATGGCAGCCAGCTGGCTTTTCTCCTTTTCCCCTTTTAATTCAGTCCAGGACTCTAGCCATAGATGGTGATATTTGCATTCTGGGTTGTTCTTTTCCTCCTAAATCAAACCTTTCTGGAAATGCTCTTACAGAAACACTAAAAGTGATTCATCATAACCTTGAGTATTGATTAATCTATTAATCATATTGTCAGCATAATTGGATTAATATTATCAGATATTGCCTCTGATTGCCTCTGAGAGGTGGAAGATAAGTCTGTGTGCCTGAAGACACCATGAATTTCATTTACAGGGCCCAGAGGTAACCTGGAGCTAACCTGAATGCGTCTTCTCTGAGAGTTAGCATTTGCATGGTACTAGAAGACACTATTCAAGCTTCTAAAAGAGACAGACAACCAATAGTCCACCCAGCTAAGATGCCTGTGAACCACATCAATGACCAGCATGGCACAATAATGCTAAGGGTGCAGTAGTGGCATGCATAGCACTACTACATGGTAACCAATAGCTCTCTAATTAGTTTAAAGACCTACTCAACAAATGCAAAAACCATGCCTGGTACTGGATTCCTGGATAACTACTCTGTGCTGGTGAGTCATGGTTATTGGAAGAAAATTTGTAGTCACTAATATAACTTCTAACAAGAATCTCTGAACATTTTAAAAGTGTAGTCTTCATCTTTCATCAAGGAGAATTCTCTTTGCAACAGAGACCACTATAGAAGACCTCAGCTAATTAAAATGCAGAGTTGTCATGCCCAGTCCCAGGGATATACCTATAGAACAACTGTACATTTAAGATTCCGAGAACATTGTGGGGGAGGGAACAGAAAGATACTAAGAGCCGGAGGGCCAGGGAGTGAGCTGTGAGATTGTGTCTCCTAGTAATATCAGAAGCTACATCCATAGTTTCACCAACATGATAGCCTAAACATAAGCTGAACACAGATGACACCAATGGACATGGCAAAGTGGGTAGAGAAAATCCCACAAAGCCTCAACCTTAGACAAAGTACTACAGGCAACAGGTAAATTGGAAGCAGGAGAGGTAGTCTTCCCCAGGGAAGAGCACACCAATGGATTGTCCTGTGCCAAGTGGTCAGCTCTGAAAGCATACATACATGTAGCATTATATGGACTGAACATGTTATGTTTAGGATTATACACACATACATATGTGTACTTTGCATATACATCCACATATGCATACAATAACAATTAGTGAAAAGTAGGCCACAAATGTAAAGGAGAGAGGGGATGGCTTTATGGGAAGGTTTGAGGGAGGAAAGGGAAGAGAGAAAGGTAACTATATCATAATCTTTAAAATAAATGGGATTATGTTCAATTACAAGTAGAGTTTTAGGTAGAATCCTTCCCCCAATATTCCTCTTGGTACCTATTGAAGGTATCTGTCACATTAAAACTTTTGTTTTAAATAGTCACAGGGCATTTGGGAGACAGGCTATCTTGCAGCTTATAAGTGGATGGCTCTGTGTTTGTGTATGTGTCTGTAGATAAAAGTACCATGTCCTTACTTGAAATTTGCACAGGAGCTGGATTATGTTCTTAACAAAATCATGAGTGTGCACAAAGGGGCTGGAGATGGTAATCATTTGAATTTCAGGGTCTGAAATCCATGGCACCAGGGCTCTGAGTAGCAACATTCATCTATTCTTGTTTCCTGACAGATAATGCAATGTAACAAGCCATCCCCTGTATCTTCTGCCACGCCTTTCCCACTGGATATCCTGAACAGACAAACTGGAAGCCAGAATTAACTCTTCCTCCATTAAGTGGCTTTTGTCAGATCATTTGTTGCAGCAGTTAAGATAGTAATCAGAAGACAGGTGTAAAGGATAGAACTTCACAGAATAGCTTTGCTATCAGGAAGGGTTAGTGTCTGCTCTCATCATCCAGCTATTCTGGAGATTGAACTCAGCTTTTATAGATGACTGAGTTGTAATCCCAGTCTCCTCCCCAGTTTCCTTTGCTAAAGTTTTCTTGGTTCAGCTTTTACATTTTATTTTCCATTTTGATTTTAAAATTGGCTACTATTGTTTCATGAAAATATTCTGGTGCTGTTGGTGCTTTGTTGAAATTAGAGATGCTGTTTTTTATGCTTTTGGGTTTTCTTGTACTCCCCTCACTGAATTCACAGCTATACATTTTATCCATTAGAAGAAGGGGAATAGTCCACTGGGGACTATATTAGTTAGGGTTCTCTAAAGGACCAGAACCAATGAAAAAAGTATATATATAGGCTTTCTCATAGTGGCTTACACAATGACCATTTCCCTATAGAAAGATCATGATCTAGTTGTTTAGTCCACAAGACTGGTTGTCTCAGCAGTTCCAGTCTGGTGCTGGAGTTCTGGGGAATTCCTAGAGAGCTGCTGGTCTTCAATCTACACTGGAATTCCAAAGACGTCATTCTACTGCCCAGGGAGTAACAGTAACAGGATAGATGCACTTGCCAGCAAAAATGAGAGCAAGTAGGCTAAAAGCCAAAACTTCCTTCCTGCTCATCTTTTTAGGTGGGCTGTCACCAGAGAGTGCAACCCAGACATAGGGAAGGTCACCATACCTTAGATGATCCAATCAATAAAACCTCTCACAAGCATGCCCAGCTGCTTGAGTTTTAGCTGACACCAGAGATAATCAAATTGACAACCAAGATTATCAATCACAGAAACTTATTGATCATTGTTGATGCATAGGAATGGGCATCCACAGAAAACTGTGAACGGTGGTAGAGGATTGAAGATGGAGGGCAGTGCTTACATACCATGTACAGGGGTCTAGTTTCTAATCCTAGCACTTGAAAAAGAAGAGTGGGCAAGGAGAGAGAAAGGTAGGGTGGAAAGGGGAGGAGGAATGAGACATGAATTGTGCAGTTAGACAAGTGATGCTCTAGGTGTTCGTGAGCAGAGTGGAGGTGTGTGTGCATACATCACTAATACTGTTGC
This sequence comes from Sigmodon hispidus, assembly GCA_004025045.1. Classification (NCBI taxonomy): domain Eukaryota; kingdom Metazoa; phylum Chordata; class Mammalia; order Rodentia; family Cricetidae; genus Sigmodon; species Sigmodon hispidus. Next base: position 15,306 of record PVIH01018992.1, read on the forward strand.
ATTAATTTTGTTGACCTTTTGGAGCAGCAGTAGAAAAGTAGAAGGTTCATCGTGTCTTTTAAAGGAGAAAGTATGTAATATTTTTAGATTTGAAAATATCAGAGCCTCTAGGGAGGTACACTTTTTTTTTCCCTTAAGGAGAGAAAAGCCACACTGAACTGTTTAATTATATCATTTCATACAGAAAGGGTACTGAGATAAATAATACTGAACTTCATAGCCAGCTATGCTGTCTACCTCCTTCCCCCCTTTCCAAAGGTCTGCTTGTAACTGAATCTTCCCATTACCTCAGGTTTCAGCACAGCAGGCTGTAATCTGGGTTTCCTAGGCAACCTCCGTGGTTAAAATCAAAGTGATGACAACAGACAACAGTACCCAGGGATATTTCTCTAGTCTGTTCAAACAAACTCTTCTAGGATCCCTAATTTCTCCATTTGACACACTCCTTAAATATCACAGGGGCCCTAATGGATGCATGGTGGGTTTCTATTCTAGCACACACCCCTCAGGTTCCTCACAGAAACCAATCCTTGTCTGCTGACCCTCTCATTTGATGACCTGAAGCATTGTTCTCCGGTGCCCAGAAGGCATCACACTGGTGACTTATGGCCATGTCCCACTTTATTCCAGCACAGAGGCATGACACCTTTCAGTCAGTGAAGCCACATAGACACCGCTAGAGTTAGCATACATCAAAGGTGTCATAACAGATAAGCAGAAACCCTGCTGTGTTCTTTACCAAGGTAAGGACTGTCTTTTCCCTGTGCCGCTGCATCCTGCATCACTGTTATCTAGGCAGAGTATCACTTCCTTGGGCTCTCAACAAACACATGCTTACGGGGAACCAGGAAGGAGGATATACAAGACAATAATTTCAATACCATCCTTTCTTTCCAGCTGTCAAGCAATGAATAATCACAATCTTGAAAAGAGCTAGTGAACTTGAATTCTGGTTCCTAGTTTTGGTCCAATGCATAAAAGGCCTCTAGAACTTAATTCCTGGGGTTTTCCAGATCCCATGAGAATATCTAGACTAAGATGACTAGCTGTCTCTCCTTCTGCTCATCTTAGGAAATGACTCAGAATCATGCACTCAATCTGAATCATCTCAGTAGGCCTGTGGCCATCTGCTCAAACTTGGTGAGGAAAGACATAAATTGTGGTTTCAGGCATATGGCTTTTGCTATTAAGCCTTATTGTCTTTTCTTAATGATGAAAATGGTACATTGTTTAAGATTAAGGAGTATGGTTGCCATGTAACTGAGCACACAATGAAGAACTGTCTGAAGTTGTTTTTCTCCTTGGATGCCCAGTTAACGAGATAGATACAAGACGAGGAATGGACGGTGCATACAGAAAATTGTGGCCATAGACAACATACAAGTTATACCTTGTATACAAGTTATATAAGTTTTATCTTTTTTTTTTAAATTTCTTCTTTGGATTAGGAGTACCAGGAAGTTGTCCAAGAAAAATACCTGGCTGTTTGTTCTTCTCCCACCAAGGAGTGTTGTTAACAGTTGTTCCAGAAAAGGGATGAAGAATTTGGTGTCACAAATCTGCCCACATCTCTGTGAAAGTGCTGCTTTTGATGCTCACTACCATCCATGTTTGATTGATATAAGACTTTGGGAACAGGGAGAAGTGACTCTTTGCATGGGGATGGTTTTCAGAGGGCTCATAATATAAGGCATAAAAGTGGACTCTGGAAGCACAGGGTTCTAATCTGCTCTATGCTTTCAAAATGTCCACAAAATCACCTAAGGCATATGTCTCAAAGATGTTTGTTAGTTCTATACTTTTATATATTTTGGACATCGTTATTTGAGAAACACTTTTCAGATTTTAAAACCAGATTCACTAATTCATGTTCTTATTTAGTTCTATTCCACAGTTACACATGGACTGGGATGTAAAGGAAGGTGTATGGCATCAGCAAGACCTGGACATAAATCCTGGTGTTACTACTTACCAAATCTGAATTTTTTCCTTTCATTGTTGAAGTGGAGCTGTAAGGCCTGTCCCCCAGGATTATATGCACCATGTGAAATAAGAGGTACACACTTATACATTCAAAACTTGTTCTTGCCCTATGTGTTAGTTTTTCAAATTCCCCAAATCTAAGTCATTTAAAAATATTAATTCTGGTGCTTAGGTAGCAGGTGATAGTGATATCAGCCAAGATAGAACTTGCTATAATGCAAAAACTCTTCAGAACCCCAGTTCCAGTCCAGGTGGATTGAGATTCAGGAGGTGGAATTATGTACAGCCCAATCTGGGTTCAGAGAGAGATATGGATGAGTCACAGTATACAAATGGCTCAAGATAATGACAAATGAAAATGTTCTGGTTCTCAGCTCAAGCTGATTTAATAATATTTGTACAATAACAACATTAAATTCAAAGTATCTTCCAGCAAATTAAACTTTAGCCAGAAATTCCCTCTTAGGTGAGGTCATCCTCGCTGGAGTCAAATCTGAGCGATAGCTCCGTGAGCAGCCAGCTCTGGGATGCAGCTTCAGGGCAGTCTTGCCCCCCAGTTCCCAAACACCGCTCCTTCCCCCTCCTCTGTTGAAGCCTTCATTGGTCTTTTTGATACATTAAGGTGTCTGGAAGAATCATAAATGAAGCCAGAGTAAGAAATTATTACTTTGAGTGGTATTAGCTTATTGGATTGTTGAGCTGAGCCAAGGGATCCTGAGGTGAATGGTACTGGGGAAGAAGAGTCAGGTCGGAGCCCAAAGAGGGGTCTTTTAAATATTTAAATATTTGATTTAATTTATACACACACATAATGTGTTTGGATCAAATTCACCTACTCAATCCCTCCTCCAGCCGCCATCACTTTTCTCCTGTCTCTCTCTCCTCATCCTTCTCTCTTTCACTCCCTCCTTTCTTTCTCTCTCCTTCTCCTTCCCCTCCCCTCCCTCCTTCCCCAAATCCCAATAGCCACCCAGTCTATTGTGAGACCATCCACCTGAGCATGAGTAGACCCTTAAGATCTCAACATCCCTGAAGAAAACTGTCTTTCCCTTCCACGATGTCAGTTGCCAGTAGCTCCTCAGCTTCTCATGGGACTTCATGAGTTCTCCCAATGCATGCTGGGGTTCTGACGGGGTTTATCTTGTGCAGGTCTTGTGCATGAAGAATCTGCTGCAAGAGTTCATGTACTATACTGTTATTCATGGCAGCAAACACTGGCTGCAGACCCACTTCCTTGGATCTTACAGTTGTTCTGGTCCCTCTTCTGTGATAATCTTTGCTCCTTAGGATCTTTCAGAAAAAAAGCAGGTAATGCAAATGCAATAAGGAGGTGCTAGTGGGGGGGGGGAGCTACTTGAACTACCAGGACATGCTGCCCATGTTCCCATCAATTTGGTAAGAAATTCTCTCTCTTTATCTTTAATCTAAGAAGATCTTGATTTCCTTGTTCCAGGGGAATGTTCTCCTTGAACCTAAGATTGTAAATCACCAATTCTTCTCTTTAAGCAATTGAAAACAAATGTTAACAGGTCGTCCAAGCTTCTGTGGTATCTGATATAAAGTTGGCTGTCTTGTGAATTATTTTCTACCATTTTTTTTTTCTGGAAATGTTTTCAAGACTCACTTTTAGAACTTTTCAGGTAATCATGTCATAATCTGGTCTACACAGCTTCTCAAATTTGATGTTTATGTCTTTTTTCAAATTCTTCTAGCATTCTTTGACACCGACTTTGCCTTTCTTCCTCTGAAATGCTGATGCCATTATTTGTGCCCTCTTATGGTCTTTCTGGTGTCTGGGGCTTCATTAATTGGCTATGTTCTACAGACTGGGTGGTGCTTACAGCTCTGTCTCCCTGTTTGCTGATTGTCTGTCTTTTCCCTATGCGGATGAGCCAGCCCCCATTCAGGCCTTTGATTTCACTTGTACTTTTCAGTCCTAAGTCTTCACTTGACTTTTTGTATTATCTAGTTTTTTACAGAATCTTTGTTTTTCTTATTAAAGTTTTCTGTGCTCTTTTTTGTATTAGTGTTTTTAAAATCTTCTGATCTTTAGTTCTTTGAGCCACTTTTATTTTGAGCTGCCTTAAACATCTGCCAATAGCCAGGTGTGGTGGTGCATATGTGTCAGTAATTCCATCATCTGTCTCATGGGCTACTTCCAATTGCTTGTGTTTGGCGTTCAGTTTGAGACCTGTGTGGTACTTGGTGAACTAGGCAGTATGTTTGACTGAAATCTGGACGTTTGGATTGTGTTAAGAGGTGCTGCGTTTGATTGTTTGATTGAACTCTTGCATTTCAGCTGGCACTTTTTGACACTGTGCTGGAGGGGGATGCTGCGGGGGGGGGGGGGGGTGCTTACGGGATTGACTGCCCAGTGGAGTGGGGTTTGGCTCTTAGGCTTTGTTGACACCTGCAGGAGAACTCCTTGTTCAAGCAGGACAGAGACAGTTGCAACTGTGAGAAAGCAGTGAAGCCAGCATCTTTCCCACAGAGCCTTGGGGAAATCTCTAACTCTCCATCTCCTTGGTATTGTCTGATGTTACAGTTATCCCACCACAGTATTCTAGAAAGATTTTGTGTGTGTGTGTGTGTTGACACAAAGTGTTGTTATGCAGTCTTAATATCAGAATCCTCTTGATCCAGCCATCCAAGTGAGTTTGTAAGCCACATATAAAAAGTCATCTTTACATCTAGGAAATGGAAATTCCTTGGTGAGCTTCCTAGTTTTGCACTTACAGCTTTTTCTCAGGGGGCTAATTATTGTCTCCATGCTCTTCTTCCTCCATGACAAATTATCACAGCTGCAACTATATTTTCTTCTATTCCTCCCACTGTTTACCATGACTCACCTACTGTGTGCCTCAGTTCTCAGTCTTTGCTCTCGGATTGTGCACTTGAATTTGTTTTACTTTCCTCACAGAATCTCACCTTTCAAATCCAGCCTAAATAGGATGAAGTTAAAGTACAGAAAAGCAAGTCTGTGTACTTTGAGCCTCCCAGTGTGTGTGTGTGTGTGTGTGTGTGTGTGTGTGTGTGTGTGTGTGTGTGTGTGTGAAGTTTACTGGGAAGGAGTCAATAAGAAACTAGCTGAAGAGCTGGCTTTTAATACTAAAATCCATCTCTCCACGGAAAGGAAGTAGTGCAAAAGCATTTAGATCCTATTTCTCTGTCTCAGCCACTTGGTTGGAGTGATGGCAATCAGAAGTTATAAATAGGTCAGCTTTGCTAGAAGTATCTTAGGGAAACATCAGGAAAGGATTGCTTTGTTTATGCTATTTTGGATATTAGCATGCCAGCAACAAAGTTTCATGTCTAAGTTTTCTTTGGCAAATAGTCTGCCATGGAAATTCTCACTCCTCGATCACTTTCTGGGGTTCTCAGAGGTGCCCTTTTAATTAACGCCCTTCTCTCGTGCTCTATATACTCTCAGACTCTCTGGAAGGCAACATGGGATGTAAGTGATTGATTAACAAGTTCGCTAATGATTTTGATTAGCTCTATTTGTTTTGCATGTAATTATCTTTTCTCGGTAATTAGAATCTAGTCACAGTATTCATACTTGATATAATTTTGGATAAAGATTTTCATAATTAAATTCAGATATATTTATAATTTCCAAGCAATTATAGAACAATTTATCAAAACCTATAACAATTCTGTCTTCTGAATCAGGAAAATCAGGAAAAGTGATTTGTTTTAAAATCAGAGGTAACTATGGTTCATATAACTCATAACACAAATTGATCATGCTTTTGAAAAACACATTTTCTGACAAATTATTTGCAAGATAAAATGGATATTAATATTAGTAGTAACCTTTTCTTCAGAGAAACTTGAATGGGCTGGCCTTTTGTATTACTGAGTTAGATTCATCTTTTTTTGAATCCAAATTGCACCCTATTTGCTGTCTTGAAAAAGAGCCTGGTTATCCTCATCTGCCTCTGCTCATGGTCCTCAAGAAAATACTGTATTTCAGGGCTGCAACAGTCAGAGACTGTCTGGGAAGGCCTGCCTTTATTCCCTTAGGGGGAATGAAGTGGTTATCTGGATTTATTCAGGTCAACTGAGCCAGGGCGAGCAGGGCTTCAGCTGGTCCATCCCTGAGTCTCTGAGCAGAGGCAGAGCTCCCATGTCCTTGTTAAGAAAGGCAGAAGCACCAGGTGCTCAGGCTAGGATGGTTTGTGAGAAGTGTAGGTTCTTCCCTGTAGGGCCAATAAGGCCAATGGATAGAAAGGACATTTGATATTCTGTCCAAAGTTCCTTGTTACGTTGTGTTATAAACTGTTTATTCTAGCTTCTTTAAGGTCATCCTAATTGGCTATGCCTTTCTTTTAGTTATAAAGCCTTTGAAAGAATTGAACTACACATTCCTTTACTCATATTTGCCCATCAATGACATTTTCTTTAGAGTTTGATGAAAGAGACTACACTAAAATTTTCATATGGTTTAATAGTGGGTATTGAGCGATCCAAACAAACTCATGGTAGGACTCCATTAGAGATTCAGTCCTACAAGGACACGTGTTTGGTCTGTCACCTGGCTCTGGTGGGTGGCACCTTATAATCAGGTGAGGAAGCTGCCTCCACGGGGCCTATAAAAGTCATCCCTAAAATCGCTATATCAACAGTTTTGCTCCTTTCTACAGGCTTTCCCACAGTCTCCCGCAGACTGTGACTGCAGCTAAGCCCAGTGGGCTGGAGGTCAACAATGCAGAGAAGGTGTTAATTGTTTAAGGATCAACATGGTTTACCACGCATATCCTATTCAGTGTGTGTATGGGGAATCCAAACATTTGGGTCTCAGTGGCTGGAACAGAGACTACACCTTTAGCCAAAACAAACAAAAGACAGAGCAGGTGCTGAGGGAAGCGGATGGATTTTCCTTCTATCCTATTTCTAAATTTTGAACTTAGAAATGGAACGAGGAAAACGCTTCTTGACTGCTCCATAGGCTTCTGCTCAGCAGAATCTCTGCTTATGTGATCTCTCCTCTAAGCAGGATAAACGGAGCAGCCGCATCCTGCGAAGCTCTGTGAACCAGCAGCTCCAAGCCTTGCTCTGAGGTATCTGTGTGGGTATGTGTCCTCTTTTATCCTAAATTAAGCTTCTCAACATGGGATTATCCTTCCCACACACTGTAGTCAGGTAAACTAGCTAATTCCCAGTATAAAACCAGCCCTTCCTTCCGAGATCTGCTCTGTCACCACCACACAAAGGAGAATCCTTGCTTAGCACTCTGTTTGGGGGGCACACATGCCATGTTTAACTTTAGTGATCCTGTCAATGTTAACCTGAAGAAATATCTGTTAACTATTTCATCCCTTTTCTTTCTCTCCACAAATTGGGTAGGGGATTTGCTAATTTTCCTGATCCTTGTAACAACATACCCAACAGACACAACTTAAGAGAGAAAAGATCTTTATTTTATTTATCTATTTGCTCTGACTCATGATTTCCTGAAATTCAGACCACATGACAGGGAAGATGTGGTGGCAAAGTAGTTCTTCTGTTGTAGCATTTGGAGTTCTCTTGGTTCTCATCTTCTTGAAGTCAAGAATTCAGTCCAAAGACGTTGTATAAGCAGAAGTTCACTCAACAAGACTAAGTGAAGCAAATATTACCAAGAAGGGCTAGAGTAGGCGGCCAAGCAGAGATCAACCCAGTGGATTCTATGTAGCAGATTTTTAAGATTTCATGAACATTTAGGAGGTCTGTGGGGTATTCATGCGGTAAGGGGATCCCCTCCCAAACTGTGGTGGACTAGATTTTTTCCTTTTGAATATTTCTAGCTATGATCCTCTAGAAAAAGTCTACAAGAGGTGAGGAAGGGGTTGTAAAGATGACAGTATAAATGGTATAATAGGGTCAGGTCTGTCAAGGATGCAGATCTTTTGTTAATGTGCATTGGTGGGGAGATGCCCTGGTGGCTTAGGTTCTGGTATTGTAGGGACACACTAGCAACAGTCTAAGGTATGTTTAATAGCAAAGGAACACTCTGACCATGAGAACACACAGTTACTAGGCTGCATGGGCAGTTTTCCTCATATCTAACTCCTTTTCTACCTGTTCTCATTGGTAGTCCTGTGAGGTTTCCATTAGAGAACTGGACCAGAATAAGGACCAGGTTATAACCCTCAAAGGCCCACCCCTAGTGATTCACCTCTACTGGGATTCTGCTAGGTCAAATGTTCACATAAGCTGCTTTCTCTCCAGCGAGGGAGCATCACATACTATTTAATCTCTAAGATTATTTTTCTCTGTTAAAAAATGCAGATCATATTAGTAACCACCTCCCAGGATTTTTAAGAGGATTAAGTGAAATAATGATCCTAAATTGTTGAACATAATATCTGCCTTATAGCAAATGTCCTGCTGTTAAAACTGTGATAATTGCTATTGAAAGCTAGACTTCTCATTTATGTTGGGGAGTATAAACTGGTAAAAACATTCAGAGTAAACATTTGACATGCTAATGTCTTGCTTACATTCGTGCATTTGATTTAATCTTTTAAGGAAAGAATACAAGAAAGGACACAAGAATATATTTACAAGGAATGAAAATTTTTTATAGTGTCAAAACTGGAAACAATTTAATATCTCACAGTGAGGGAATGGTTAAAATAACAGATTGTATAGATTAGTGCTCTCAACGTTGGTCAGGAAGCCCCTTTTTGCAATGAATAGTGGCTAATGCAGAAACTAATATCTGGTCAAAATGTCAAGTATAAGCAACTATGAGTGCTCAACTATGGATGAATCATCTGCATGAACCTTCCCTTTTGAGGCTCAGGGCACATTGTGGAAGAGTTGGTGAAAAAATGTAAGAGATGACAGATGGGAAGGAAAGCTGTGAAATGCTGGCTTCAGGACATGATATGGTTGCTGCACACAGCAACTCAAAGCACCTGTGATTACTGCACAAGATTTGCACAAAATCCAGCCAACAAAATCCCGCTATGAGTAGGAACCCTTGGCAGGGGAACTATTCAGGAGGGGGAGTCATTCTCTCTGGGGTAATATGGCTGCTTGTAGGCTGCTTAACCCCAGAAGATGACCTCACACCTGTGTGTTTATGGGTAGCACTAATTGGACTCAGGTTATTAATAACAAGAAAAGAGACATGAAGTTGAGAGGTGGGGGCATTAAGAAGGGGTAGAGGGAGGTAATAATGGATATGTTCTAAATACATGCTATAAATATTTACAATTTCAAAGAATAGAATATTATTTAAAAAACAATGAATTGTTCATCTCTAGCATTTCATTCAGGACGTAGAAAACAGTTGTAGTGATTGATAGAAACAACACCATGTAAAATAGTAACCATGTGAAATAGATCACCAATGATCAGTGGAATTCCCTGCACTATGTGTTTTTATTAGTGAATATGCTTTGATTTTTCTATTGTTAATAATTTAGCCCATATCAAAAAACTCTTAGCATTTATTTCTGTTATTTTTCTGTCTTGATGCATGTGTTAAAGGAACCATATGACGCTTTCTGATCTCCTGAGTGAGGAACTCAGTCCCCTGGGAAACCTCCAAAGAAGGACTGGGCACAGTGGTTCCTCTAAAAGCTGGGACACCAGCCACTGAGAGTCAAGTTCAGACGAAGCCAAGCTTAAGTAGAATGTTGTGAACCATCTCTGGAAAGTGGTACCATTCAACTTCTCCTTAGCATTCAAGTCTGTCCCAGCTTGCCATCTCAGTCCAGGTCATGCATTTCTGGAAAGTATTTAGGAAAGATTTCCCAAGGCAAATGTCGAGTTTCATTAAGTTCAGAGGCACAGTTAAAAAAAAAAAGTCTTCCTCAGCTCATGGCAGGGCCCACCCAAGAAGTGAGAATTACTGATGAGCAGCAGTGGTGGAAATGATTATGTCACCCAGCAAACCAGAAGCTTCTGCTATTATATAAATCCAATTTAAATTTCATTAAGAGGGGGATAAAGGAAGGAGAAAATAGATGCTTACTCTCAGCTGGAAGAATAGTCATCATTTTAGATTAATTTAGAAGTGGAAGTGAACCTGAAGAACATAAGTTCAATTCTTTTTTTAAAGGTTGAAAATTAGCTGGTCAGGGCCATCTGGCTTTACTTGTAGTCATGCATCTGTTGATCAGCAAAGATTGTCAAGGAACAGAGACATGCATCCAAACATTTCTCCACTACACATGAGGGATGAAGGAGCTCAGGTGTATTGGGTTGGGGATTTTGGAACATCAGTGTTACATATGCCAAGCTCCTGTACAACAAAGGGTATCCTTCATGTTCTTTTTGGTTTCCTGGGTTTTCACTTACAAAGTGAAAATGGTATAATACTATTATTTCTGTTTTTAACAGCCTTTTGTCTTTTGTGGGAGTCGCTAGTTCAGTGTTCAAGCAGGTAGACTTGATAGGTAACGATAGTTGTGTTTAGCAGACATCCAACATTCTAAAGAAATGGGCAATGGTACCATGGCTGAGGATGAGTGTCAGGTCAGGTAGCACTACAGTTTAAAAGTTAGATATTGAAACTTTTAATTTTCTGTATTTTTTACTTTTCTTGTTGTGTGACAAAAAAGCAACGTAAGGGGAGAAGGTCTTATTTTGCCTTGTGGTTCAAGGGACTAAAATCCGTCATGATGAGAAAGGCATGACAATGGGAGGGAAGGACATTGGTCACAATGCATCTACAGTCATTATCTTAGTAACTTGTCTACTACTGTGAAGAGACACCATGCCCAAGGCAAATTTCAAAAGGAAACATTTAATTTGGGTATAACATTTCCAGAAAGTAGTAGAGTCCATGACCATCATGGCAGGGAACATGGCAATAGGCAGGCAGGCATGGTGCTTGCTTTTTGATACACATGAATCAGAGAGCTAACTGGTAATGGTATGGACTTTTAAAACCTCAAAGCCATCCTCAGTGACACATCTACTCCAACAAGGACATACTTCTAATCCTTCTTAAACAGTTCCACAAACTGCAACCAAGCATTCAAACTAATGTACCTCAGTGGGTTATTCTCATTCAAACCCCAAAGTCAGGAAGTAGAGAGTGAACCAAAAAAAAAAAAAAAAAATTGAGCTTAGAGCTTAGGCTATAAAACCTCAAGGCCTACCCACAGTGATCCACTTTTTCCAGTGAGGCATATCCTGAAGTTCCCACAACATTCCTAAACAGGACCTCAAGACCAAGTGTTCAAGCACATGAGCATATGGAGAGCATTTTATATCCAAATCAGAGATTTTATTAGAACCTTAGAGGGTGGGGAGAAGGCTTAGTGGTTAAGGGTACTGCCTGCTCTTGTAGAGATCCTGGATTTGACTCTCAGCACACACATGGTGGCTCACAACTGCCAGAAACTCTACCTTCAGGTCATCCAACACTCTCTTCTGGACTCTGAAGGCTGCTGCACATATATGATGCCTGCAAACTCATTCAATTGCAGACATAGGTCAATAATTAAAAACAAAACAATGACAGGTGGTGGTAGTTGGAATGAGAAACGTCTCCCGTAGGCTCAGGTGTAGTGGGATTATGTTGGTATATTGTAAATATTTGTCCCTCTTACCAGTTTAATAAAAAGTTGATTGGCCAGAGGCAGACAGGAAGTGTGGATGGGGCTATTAGACTAAGAAAACTCTGGGAACATCTCAGAGCAGAGCAGGGATACCAGGAGACAGAGGAAAGAAGTTAAAATGCTGTTGAGAAAAAGGCACCGAGTCACATGGCTGAACAAGATAAGAATTGTGGGTTGAGTTAAGATGAAGAAGTTAGCAACTTATGTGCCTGGGCCCTAGGTCGATCAACATAAAAATAATATAAGTATCTGTGTGATTCTGTGGAACTATGTGTGTTTCTGTGGGACTGTGGGTCTGAACCTTGAGGCTAGGCCCAAAAGTCTGGGCCAGAAGCCTTATACAACACTCAGGCATTTGAACAGTTGGTTACCTGTTGTTGCTGCTGTGTGGAGAAGGTGTGGGATGTCCAGCTTTGCTGGGAAAAGTAAGTCACTGAGGGTAGGCTTTGAGAGTTTGAAGCCCTGTATCATTTCCTGTTCATCCTACATACCTTACACTTGGGGCAGAGATATAATTTCTCAGCTTTCTGCTGCCATTTCTGCAGCTCACTGTCCTGTCTCCCCACCATAATAGACACTTACCTCTCTGAATCTATAAGCCAAAATAAACTCTCACTTTCTTGCATTGCCTTTTTCATGTGCCTTAACATCACAATAGAATACAGCGACTGAGACGTAACTGCTTCAAGAGAGTGACGGGTCACTGATAACAGGAATCTGCAGATACTAGAATGATGGAACTATCTAGGCTCTTTGACTACTTGAGCCTTTTAACAGGTGAAGATATGCATTCAAGGTGTTACCATGGAAGCAGAAATCAGATCTTCACTAGACACTGAACCTGCAGGTCCCTAGATCTTGGACCTTGTAGATAACCATCTGAGGCATTTGATTTTAGCAGCATTCAGTGAACAAAGACAGGAAGGACTAGAAAGAAGCCATTGGGAGGGGCTCCTGAAGAGAGACAGAGAGTGAATCATGGGTAGAATAAAATTAGGGAGGGGGGACACAGGGTAGAATCCTTCAAGCAGCGATGAAAGTGGGAGAGGCAGGAGCAAGAGTTCTAATAAAAAGGAAGAATTTATGAAAAAGCTGCACAGCATCTCCCAAATTATCTTGTAACCAGATTAAGGAGTTAAAGAAAAAGAATTAATAGGTATTTCACATGGCTAGAAAAGGCTGCTCCTGAAAACTATGGCTTATTAAACAGAAATCTAGTACTAGGTTGGAATAGTTCATATGAGTTGTTGATCAAAAAGGACCCAGACCCCGCCCCAACTATATGAGCTCTTTTTACTCTAATCCAGAACTAAATAAGACTTTGTGACTAAAGACAAGAAACAATTTGATTTTCAGATATAGAGAAATCAAGTTTGAACTGAACTAGAAGCTTTCTCCTAGCTTGCTAGCATTCATGGTACTTGAACATTCTATGAGAGATGCTAAAGTACAAAGGACATCAATAATCTTATTCAGATATTTATTTCTATGAACTATAATACCAATTTGCCCAGCAAGATGTGCCCTCCCATGCAATAGTGGCATGACTGTTGGAGAATATAACCAACTACTTTCTGATTGGGTTTGAGGTCCAGTCTGCAGGTGGGAATCCATGCCTGACACTGTAAAACACATGTCTGAGGAAGTCTTAGACCCTTGGAGTAAACGTAGGATTGTTGTTAGATAAACTCACAGACAAATGTCATTTTCAGCCTTAGGTTAAAAAAGAAAGTAGCTCTTTACAGTCGAGAGTAGAAAGTGCAGAAGATTCATGGCAGCTCACGGTGCTGAGAATAAGAGATATTTGAATGCTTACTCGAATAAGACATAACATTCCCCCTAAGGTTTGAGAGGCATTGTGGGATAGAGGGCAGAAATAACGATAAAGACAGAAGAGAAGAGCTGTGGAATGCCATCCTCTGGGCATCACATAGCTATTGTAATCATAACATATAGTAGCTGTTGATATCCCCACTGGGCTTATCAAAAGCTAATCATAGGTAGAGGAGGGACTCATGGGACTCTAATTTTCCTGCTGAACTAGTGGCTACTTTGTAGATTCAGGGTAAAGGGAGTCAATGTCTTTAGTTGCATGTCTATTATTAAGCCCACCAGGTACCAAAGAACATTTCCAAACCTATGGTTCCCCAGATGACCCTGGTTAAACTCAGTGAGTCATGAAACAGAAGAAAAGAAAATTTATAAATGTGGATGTCTTAGGTAGTATTCTATTGATGTAATAAAACACCATGACCAAGGACACTTATAAAAAGATATTTTAATTGGGTGCTTGTTTACAGTTTCAGGGGGTTAGTCTATGGTCACCATGATGGAAGCATAGCAGCAGGGACTGCAGCAGAGGCTGAGAGCTCACATCAGATCTGTAAGTTACAGGAGGCAGAGCGAGACTGGGCTTGGCACAGGCTTTTTTAACTTCAAAGTCCATTCTCAGTGACCATCTTCCCCAACAAGACCACACCCACTCCAACTAAGCTGTATCTGATCCTTCCGAAACAATTCTACTAACTGGGGACCAAGCATGCAAATATATAAGCCTATGGAAATCATTCTCATTCAAACCACCACAGTGGGAAAGGGTTTTAGAAGGCAGAAGGGGAAATGGAAAGGAGATAGGAGAGAATGTGGGGTGAGTATAATTAAGAATGAATTACACACATGTATAAAATTGTCAAAGAAAAAAACTTAGTCAATAAAAATAACATGAAAAATAAAAAAAAAAGAGTTGCAACTTTGGGTTTGGCTAAAGTAAGTATCTCCTCATATTTGATTATAATCAGAATTAATGGCTAGGTATGATTGTATTCCTCTCAGGAGACAGAGTAGGTATATCTCTGGGTATTTGAGGCTAGACTGGCCTACACAGTAAGTTCCAAGCTGGTCAGAACTACACAGCGAGACTCTGTCTCAAAAACAAAACAAGCAAACTAAGTAATATAAAATGTGAGTTGTTTTGCTTGGTTTCTCAGATTCTTCTAGCATAATCTTTAATTCTGTTTTTATTAATAAATGTATTAACAAGTAAAACATCTTCTTACCACTGTGTTCTTTCAAAGGGCTGAGCTACTGTTTCCAGGTACTAAATAAATGTCAAGACAAAACATTATTTTTTTTCATGCTTAAGCCTTTTGTTCTTTCTTCTTAATTAAAAAAATCTATTTATCTTGTGTATATGAATGTTTTTCCTGCATGTATGTGCCTGGTGCCTGAGTTCAGAGAGAGAACTTTGAATCTCATGGAACAGGAGTTACAGGTGTCTGTGAGTCACTGCTTCTATGCTGAAAACACCAAACCTAGGTCTTCTGCAAGAGCAACAAGTGTTTCTGGCCACTGAGCATCCCTCCAACCTCCTCTTCTCCTTTGCCATCTCCTTCCTCTGTCTTCAGGGTGTGATGGTTTGCTATCAAAAGGTGTTAGAACCTTGACATATTTTTCATTATCATTCCCTCTGCATATTTTAATTAAAGAAAAATTCTTTTTGTTTGAGTCACTGGAGAAATAAAAGAATCATCTAAAGCTGAACATGCTCATATTTTGCATAAATTTAAAACAGACCCCTTCTCTGATAAAAGACAGAAACAAGGCCATAGATTAACATCCACTCTTAAAAAAATTCATCAGTAGCCCTGTTCCAAGACTGCTTTAATTATCTCATGTCCTTTTTGGTTTTAAAGGACAAGGCTCTAAATTAGGAACAGTACCTTCCTGTACGAATCAGAACATTAATTGCTGCCATTTTTACATGCTGCTGAAGTGTCTAAGTGAGGTATGATACATATATCTACAAGATGCCTGCATGAATCGTACAGTCTCAACTTTGGAACAGCACTTTTATTAAATAGATGGTGGTAATTTCATTCATTTTATTAAAGCACTATGAAATTATCAGCATTTTCTTGAGTATATAAAAACCTATTAAACTATATTTTACTTATCAAATAATATATTGAGATATTGTAAGGAAGGGGATTAAGAGCCCATGGATTTCTGCTGCCTTTTAATCCTAATAAAGGAAGATCACTATTATATATATATAGAGATATAAATTTATGTTACTGAGAGTTTATGTGTAGCCAAAGCCTTTTCCATAGCATTAGGTCTAAGAGTTTATCTTCCTAGTGACTTTATTTGGTTGTAAAGAATATTACAATTTTGTGTTCCTTTGATTTCTATGTCTTAGATTACCAGACAATTGGAGACCCCACAGCCCCCTGGTCTACAGTCTACTAAGAGATGAGTGCCACCATGGATCCCCACCAGAAGAGACCATCTATCTCTAAAGGCCAGACCTGGGACACAGCCTCTGGTACTGCACCCATACCCAGCTGCACCCTAAACCAAAGCCATCTGGGAGAGGCTCTCTAAGTGCAATACCAAGCAAAACTATGTTCATAGCAGCGTTATTTGTAATAGCAAGATCCTGGAAACAACCTAGATGTCCCACAACTGAAGAATGGATTAACAAACAGTGGTACATCTACACAATGGAGTACTACTCAGCAGTAAGAAAAAATGATATCCTAAAATTTGCAGGCAGTAAAACCTTGAGTAACCCAATCAAAAAATGGGGTTCAGATCTAAAAAGGGAATTCTCAGCAGAAGAATTACGAATGGCTGAAAGGTACCTGAAAAAGTCCTCATCATCTTTAGCCATCAGAGAAATGCAAATTAAAACAACTTTGAGATACCACCTAACACCTGTTAGATTGGCTAAGATAAAAGGCACAGATGACAGCCTATGTTGGAGAGGATGTGGAGCAAGGGGAACACTCCTCCATTGTTGGTGGGAGTGTAAGCTTGTTCAGCCACTTTGGAATGCAATATGGTGGTTTCTCAGAAAATTGAGAATCAATCTCCCCAAGGACTCAGCAATACCACTTCTGGGTGTATACCCTAAAGATGCACAGTCACACTCCAAAGGCATTAGCTCAACTATGTTCATAGCAGCATTATTTGTATTAGCAAGAACCTAGAAACAACCTAGATGTCCCTCAACTGAAGAATGGATTAACAAACTGTGGTACATCTACACAATGGAGTACTACTCAGCAGTAAGAAAAAATGATATCCTAAAATTTGCAGGCAAATGGATGGGCTTGGAGAATATCCTCCTGAGTGAGGTATCACAAACTCAGAAAGATAAGCAGGGGATATACTCACTCATGAGTTGTCTCTAAACAAACCAACAAACAAACAAGAAAAAAGCCAAGCATGCCCAAGCTGCAAACCACAACCACTGAACAGCTTGGGATCAGAAACACCTTGGACTGACTCTTCAGATCCCACTCTAGCTAAAGGAACACCTGACTCACTCTTGAGGGAGGGGGGACAAAACTGGATCTGCCAGGAGTGGAGACTGAACTAAGCAATATTGGGTCAGTGGGACCATGGGACTGTCTGCTGCCTCCCCAGGGAGGGAATGGGGAGTTGTGGAGAAGAAAAAATGATCTGATGTGGTGGGAGGGGGAAGGGACCTTGAATAATTATATACAGGTATAGAAAGCATGACTTCTTTGTTAATAATAATAATAATAATAATAATAATAATAATAAAAAGAGAAACAAACAAACAAAAATTAGTAGGCAAATTGATGGATTTGGAGAATATCCTCCTGAGAGAGGTATGACAAACTCAGAAAGATAAGCAGGGGATATATTCACTCATTAGTGGTCTCTAAACAAACAAACAAACCAACAAGATAAAAGCAAAGCATGCCCAAGCTGCAAACCACAACCACTGAACAGCTTGGGATCAGAAACACCCTGGACTGACTCCTTGGATCCCACTCCCCCTAGAGGAACACCTGACTCATTCTTGAGGAAGCGGGGAGAAAACTGGATCTGCCAGGAGTGGAGACTGAACTAAGCAATATTGGGGCAATGGGACCATGGGACTGACCAGGGAGGGGATGGGGATTTGTGGAGAAGAAAGAATGACCTGATGTGGTGGGAGGGGAAAGGGACCTTGAATAAGGATATACAAGGTTAGAAAGTGTGACTTTTTTGTTCATAATAATAATAATAATAAGAAGAAGAAGAAGAAGAAGAAGAAGAAAAAAAAGAAGAAACTGGAGATGCAGGGATAGTTCAACATATAAAAAACTGTGAATGTCATTCATCATATAAACAAACTGAAAGAAAAAAATGCATGGTCATCTTCTTAGATGCTGAAAAAGCCTTTGACAAAATCTAACACTCCTTCATGATAAAAGTCCTGGAGAGATCAGGAACATAGGGAAAATATCTAAATATAATAAAGGCGATATACAGCAAGGTGACAGCCAAACTCAAAGCAATTCCACTAAAATCAAGAATAAGACAAGGCTATCCTCTCTCTCCTTATATAGTCAATGTAGTTTTCAGAATTTTAGCTAAAGCAATAAGAGAACCAAAGGATATTAAGATGATACAAATTGGAAAGGAAGAAGTCAAACTATCTCTATTTGCAGATGATATAATTGTATATATAAGTGAACCCCAAAATTCTACCAGGGAATTCCTACAGCTGATAAACATCTTCAGGAATATAGCAAAATGCAAGATTAACTTAAAAAAAATCAACAGCCCTCCTATATACTAAAGATAAAAGGGCTGAAAAAGAAATAACAGAAACATCACCTTTATAATAGCTGCAAATAGCATTAACTATCTGAGCGTTACTCTGATCAACAAAGTAGTAGACCTGTTTGACAAATCTTTAAATCACTGAAGAAAAAAAATTGAAGAGAATATCAGAAAATGGAAAGATCTTTCATGCTCTTGGATAGGTAGGATCAACATAGTAAAAATGGTAATTTTACCAAAGCAGTCTGCAGAGTCAATGCAATCCTCATCAAAATCCCAACACAAGTTTTTACAGACCTTGAAACAACAATACTCAACTTTCTATGGAATAACAAGAAATGCAGGATTGCCAAAACAATCCTGCTCAATAAAAGAACTTCAGGAGGCATCACCATCCCTAACTTCAAGCTACACTATAGAGCTACAGTAATAAAAAACAGCCTGCTACTGGCATAAAAAGAGACCTGTGAATCAATGAAATTGAATCAAAGACCCCAACCTTAACCCACACACCTATGAACAAAGAGGACAAAAATACTCAATGGAAAAAAGATAGTATCTTCAACAAATGGTTTTGGCAGAACTGGATGGTAGTATGTAGATGAATGCAAATAGATCCATACCTATCACCCTGCACAAAACTCAAATCCAAGTGGATCAAAGACCTCAACATAAACCTAGTTACACTGAACTTAATAATAAAAAAAAAAGTGGATAATACCCTCCAATGCATTGGCACAGTTGACCACATCCTAAATATGACACCAGTAGCACATACACTAAGAACAACAATAAATGGGACCTCCTGAAACCAATAAGCTTCTGTAAGGCAAAGGACACAATCTTAATACAAAATGATAGACTACAGAATGGGAAAAAAATCTTCACCAACTCTACATCTGACAGAGGACTGATCTCTATAATATATACAGAACTCAAGAAACTAGAGCCCAAAAAACCCAAATAAAAAATGGGATTCAAAGCTAAAAAGGGAATTCTCAACAGAAGAATTATAAATGGCTAAAAGGCACTTAAAAATTTGCTCAATATCTTTAGCCATCAGAGAAATGCAAATCAAAACAACTTTGAGAGATCACCTTATACCTGTCAGAATGGCTAAGATCAAAAACAGAGGACAAACTATGCTAGAGAGGATGTGGAGCAAGGGGAACACTCCTCCATTGGTGGGAGTGTGAACTTGTACAGCCACTCTGGAATGCAGTATGGTGGTTCCTCAGAAAACTGGGAGAATGGATTAACTGAAGAATGGATTAACAAGCTGTGGTACATCTAAACAATGGAGTACTACTCAGTAGAAAAAAAAAAGATATACTGCAATTTGCAGGCAAATGAATGGATTTGGAGATTTTCCTCTTAAGCAAGGTATCACAAGCCTAGAAAGATGGGCATGAAATGTACTCACTCATAAGTAGATTTTAGAGAAAAGGCAAAGAATACCCAAGCTTCGAAACACAACCCTTAACATCTTGGTATCAGAAGAAACTTAAGAGAGGCATCCAGGGATTCCCCTAGGAAGAGCAAATTGGGATCATAATGTGTAGCAATCAAGCAGAGATGGGAAAAAATCATGAAAGAAGGAGATAGTTGATTGAGAGGAGCAACAAAGAAGGAGAAAAAAAAGATATCTTGATAGAGGAAACCAATGTGAAGTTGAAAAGAGGCTGGATGCTAGAGAAACCTCGATGAACTCATAGGATGTCCCTGTCTAGGCTTCCAACCAATAGTGGAGGGGGTCCCTAAAAAAGACTTCCCTATAATAAAATGAATAACCACCCTAAGTGTCATCACAGACCCTACATCCAACAATGAATGGAGATGGAGGCAGGGATACATGGCTCAGCATAAGTCCAAGCTTGTGGTCCAGCTGGAGAAAGGGGGAGGAGAGTCTATCTGTGCAAGGGGAGAGGGATTATGAGATGGAGTTTTACAGAGATGGCTAGCTGGAGCTCTGGGGAGCTCACTGAATCAAGAACAGCCACTGAGAAACCATCGGGAAAAGGAGCTAGGCCCTCCAAGTGTAGGCAACTGTCAATTGGCATGGGCAGTATGTTAAGGGGTGGGATCAGACTGTGTTCCTGTGCATGAGCTGGCACCTTGGAGTCCATTCCCTGCAGAGGAGCGCCTAACCCAGTCTTGATACTGAGATGAGGAAAGCGGACCTGCCTGGAGCGGATACACCTGGCTGCGCTGACCCACTTTGGGACTTCTTGCCCTTTTGGGGGAGGTAATGGAAGGGTGGGGTGGGAGCAGGTTGAAGGTGGACCCGGAGGGTTTGTGAGGAGGGAAGGGAAGGCAAGCAGGGGGATTCACGGAAAAAAGACCTTTTAAAAAAATAAAAAAGGAATTACACTCTCTCAATAAAAAGAGAAAGGAAGAAAGGAAGGAAGAAAGAAAGAAGGAAATAAAGAAAAGAAGTTATGATAACTCTCAACATGCTACAAAAATGCCCCACGTGTGCTATAAAGTAGCCAGGAACCCATGGGGGTAGAAGAGTAAGAGTTATGAAGCATGCTTCTCCATTGGTCAGAACTCCTTTCAGTTTCTGCTTTGGGTTTCAGAGTCAACATCAGTGTATGAATTTTGGAAGTGAAACGGGAACAGGCAATAAAACGATGGTGTACTAGGTATAATGGTGCACATCTGCAGTCTCAGACCTCAGGAAGCTTAGGCAGGACTATTGCAAGCTGAAGGGTGTCTTAGGACCAGCTAGACTTTTCTTCAAAATAAACAAAACTAATACAAAATCCAAAAAGAAAAGGAAGAGAAAAAGAAAGTAAGAGAGGAGGCAGGGGAAGAAAGGAATGAAGAAAAAGAAAGGAACAGAGGAAGGCAGAAGAAAGAAAATATGCTGTGTGTACTAAAGGTAGCCTGAAGAGGAAGCGAACTCTGATAGAATTAGAAGAAACAATGCTAAGTGAAACAAGTCAGGCATCAAAAGATGAATGCTATATGAACTCATATTTGTAAATCTAAAAACGTCAATCCTATGAAAAGAGAACTGGTAGATATCAGAGGCTGGGGTCAGGGATAGAGGGTTGAGGTGAAGAAACTCATTTTCTAAAAGGTGCAATGTTCCATTTATACTGTAGACAAAATACAAATAAATAAAAACAAAAATATAAATAAATTATTATATCTACCTATAAACAATTATTAGCCTAATATAAGCCATAGACAACTTACAATAATATAGATGTTTGTGTATTGATACAAATATGAAATTATTTTATATGTATGTTTAAAGTAATTTATATATTAGTACAAATTCAAATCTATAAGTATTTTATATGTCTAAAGTAATTTATATGTTAATACAAAGT
>PVIH01018993.1:0-36774 GCA_004025045.1 Sigmodon hispidus
TTTGTATCCCCTTAATCTCTTTTCGTTCCCTTATTGCTTTAGCTAAAACTTCGAGAACTATATTGAATAGATAAGGGGAGAGAGGACATCCTTGTCTAGTTCCTGACTTTAGTGGGATTGCTTTGAGTTTTTCTCCATTAAGTTTGATACTGGCTGTCGGCTTCTTGTAAATCGCCTTTATTATATTTAGGTATTCTCCCTGTATTCCTGATTTCTCCAGGGCTTTAATCATAAAGGAGTGTTGGATTTTGTCGAAGGCTTTTTCCTCATCTAAGGATATGATCATGTGGTTTTGTTCCTTTAGTTTGTTTATATGATGGATAACATTTACAGTTTTTCATATGTTAAACCAGCCCTGCATTTCTGGGATGAAGCCTACTTGGTCGTGAAATTACAAGTCAAAAATCACTGCAAGGGATTTAGATTCCCTGTGCATTTCTCAACTTTACAAGGATTATTCTTTTTATATTACTTCACCCTTTCTTTAAAAGCTCCATTTCATTTATTTTTAAACTATTATTTTCTATAGCTCTCTATTCTTTATTTTGCATCTCAGTACATTTTTAAATACACTGTAACATAGTCATCGATTTCGTCAGCCTGGACCTGACCTTTTTTTTTCAGCTGCAGCCTCATCTAACCATTGGGCCAAATCCTATACTGCTAGGCCATCACTGTGCTGTTCTGCTCCAGAGCCTAGTCTCATATCAGCAGGTACTGCCCAAGAGCCACATTTACCCTGCCCAGCTCTGAGAATATGTTGCCTCTGTGCTCTGCTGCACAGCAGGAACCCTTTAAAAAGTCACATCTCAGAGCCTACTTGAGAGAGCACTTTTTCAGGCTGTATGTAGCTGTCTGAGCCTCCATGATAGATGTCATATGTAAAAAGACTTTTCTGTCCTACCAGCACCTCCTACATAATGGCATAAAACTTCTTATTAGTTATAAAAGCTCAGCCTATAGCTTAGCCTTGTTCCTAACTAGCTCTTATCACTTAAATTAACCAATTTATATTAATCTATGATTTAATATGTGACATTACTTTTCTTCCATCTTTCACCGCATATTTACTCTCCTAGCACCTCCCATATAGATAGATTTCTCCTCCTCTTTCTTTTTTGTCTCCAAAAGTTCCACCTATTCCACCTGCTTAGCTATTGGCCATTCAGCTTTTTATTACACCAATTACAGCATATATATTTTTCCACAGTGTAAAATATTCTACGACATACAAAATTGTCATCTTTGAAGGTTGGAAGAGGTCTCATTTGGTTAAGTGCCTTCCAGGCAAACATAAGCATTTCATTTCTAGAATCCAAGTAAAATGTTGAGCTTGATGGTATAATTTTAGTAATCTCAGTGCTGAAGAGGCACAGACAAAAGAATTTCTGAGACATAATATCCAACCAGTCTAGCCAATTATACTTAGTGAGGTTCAAGTATAATGAGATATCCTGTCTTGAAATAACTTGGTGACCTAGCTCCTTTTTCAGATGGTTCCCCAGTGGCTGTTCTTTATTTAGTGAGCTAGGCCCTCCAAGGGCAGGCACCTGTCCATTGACATGGGCAGTATGTGGAGCATCGAAGTGTGAGGTCAGACTGTGTTTCTGTGTGTGGACTGGCACCTCGAAGTCCATTACCTTCATAGGAACACCTAAACCAATCTTGATATTAGGTTGAGTAACCTAGACTTGCCCGAAGTGGATGCTATGCTGATCCACCTTGGGACTTCTTGCCCTTTTGGGGAGGGGATGAGTAGGGGGAGGTTAAAGACAGGCTGGGAGGAATTGGGAGGGGGAAGGGAAGGGGAACAAGGGGATACATGGATAAAAAAATTTTATTTTACACATAAAATGTTTTAAAAAATCTTGGTGAAAAGCAGTATAAGACACTCTATGTCTATCTTTGTCCTCTATAGGCATGCAAAATGCCCACAAGTACTTGAGTACTTGTATAAACACACCCACATAAGTATGAACATGTGCCCACATATTGCAATACACACACACACACACACACACACACACACACACACACACAAGCTCAACTCTCTGTAAATTGTCTTTATTCCTTGAGTACCCACAAGAATCAGGTGTGGCATTTTCCATTACTGTGAAGTCTGCAATATAGATCTTAAGTGATATATAGGAATACTTTGAGAAAAAAAGTGTGATTAAACAACTGGAGTACAGAGAGAAAAGAAAGAAAAAAAGGAAGCAAAGAGGGAAGGAAAAAAAAGAAGGAAGGAAAATATTTATAAAATTAAAGTTAAATGAAAGGATAATTATTAATCATTGATATACAATAACAATAGTCTCTGATTTCTTTTTCACTTTATATAACTAATAATGTTCTTTTACATAGAACATTCTAGTTTCTCATCATATCCTTTGAGAAATAAGTTTTGGGGTCTTTTTACATAAATTTTCTATATTGATGAGCATAAATTATAGTTACTCTTTCACAGTCAAATGGTTCACAAGATAAGGTGAAGAAACAGATTTTATATTATAAAATGGCATACCATGTGCTAACTAGCATGATTATCATGTTGTCCCCAGTCTCACACTAAAATAAAGCTTCCTGAAAATAAAGCTTTTAAACTCTACACATGCTATAAATAATTCTAATCTTACTCTAAGGGGAGCTACCTAAATCAGTAAGAGTTATGAAGTATTTACAGACTTAATTAGTGGCAGAAAGAATAGAAACAACCCTCAAGTTTAATACTAATTCAGCCAAGTCAAAGTCAGTGTTAAATCTCAAGACAAGAGTTAATAGTTGTATTTCCATAAGTAGAGAAAAATCTATAAGAAATTATAATAAAGTGCTGACTTTGTCCTATGTAAAAAAAAATCAATAAAAACATTTGATTTCAAGAGTAGGGAGTAGCATGATGATTTCAGCTTCATTATTTCCAGTCTCAGATGCAGTTTTATAAGATGAGATGACATTTCATTATGGCAAAATCACCAAATGCTCCCACAGTATGCTGAAAGCCTTGCCATACCAATCATCCTTTAATGGGGAAAGTCACAAACCAACAACACCTTCAAAGGAAAATCTTGTTTCCAGGGAGAAAATGGAGGGTGAACTTAACTAAATATAGGTCTCCCACATGAGTCTTCCTAGCCCAATTTTTAGCTGTTCTATTCTGGTAAATTTTCCAATTTGTTCTTTATTGCATGATTATCATTGTTTCCATGGCATTAATAGCCATGGTAATAGCAATTAGGAATGGAACTTAAAAACACCTCAATAACTCTAAATAGAACCAACATATTCAATATACAAAATGTATACAAGTAAAATGAAAATGATTCCAAACAATTAACATACTAGTTTAATGACATCTAATATTGCATACATTTGAACATGCAAACACTAAAGCTTAGATAATCAGAAATGTGTCAATATGGGAATTTTTAGCCCTGTTGAAACCAGTCAGTTAATGAGCTTTAAACCTGAGTATGTTCCTTACTCCATTTCGTTGATGTCACAGTAACACAGACATGGAAGGGAATAAAGCAATTCAAGTTTAAAGTGTTGAATCAGTGCTGGGAATTTGTGAATTGATTTGGATCAGCACAAAGTGATAGGTGCAAATTACTTTTAAAAAATACCTATCTCCTTGTTTTCTTTTTCTTTGGTCTTTGAAATTTAAAGGCAGAATTACCTACCAATCCACTGATCTGCTCTCATTCGCCTTAGGTGTTATAACTCATGAAGACACTAATCTTTATCTTTCTCATCCTGATTCTACTGAGAGTGAACCATTAGGAAAAATAATTCCTCAGTTTCATAAAGCACACTTTGGTTTACAAATTGTCCTGTATTTGCCTAAGATTTGTTAGGTTCTAGGCATGGTGTATAAAAATTAATTTTTTACAGTTTGAGGCAGTTTGGTTGAACAGCAGAGCCAGTCTCAACATTTGTGTCAATAGTTTTGACTTAAGAAAATAACCACAGGAAGCTTCTCTGAAAATAGCAAGAGAAAAAGACTTCCTTAAAGCAGTAGTTTGGTTTATCTTTTGACCCAGTTAGTTTCTATTGCCAGAGGTAAAGATAAGTATTTGATATTTAGTTCTAAATCATTCATGATAAAGCTATTCCTAAATCATGATAGGCCAAAAGAAAGTGATAGAGCTGCAATCATTACTGAGAGATGGGCTCAGTAGTCTCAATAACATTAACATCATTGTTTTCAGCTGAGCGCAGTTATTGTTAGATTTAGCTGGCTTACACACACACACACACACACACACACACACACACACACAAAAGTTATGTAATGTATCTGAAATATTCTAAATATCTGTCTAAACAGTTCAAATACAAAACTGTCCAATAGTGTTTCTGACCATGTGTCTATTTTTCTCATATCCCCATGTCTACACAGGTCATCAACTGAAAGTCACATAAGTATACATGCCTAAGAAGCAGTCAGCTGTTTAGTTAGTAATTGATTACTAGTGCTTCCATGAGTCCTATGCTGATTACAAACATCAAAGCTCACTAAATTAGATAATATAAAAGGAGAAGAAACATTTTTGAATCTAGAAGTGACTTATAAAGCCCCAAAACTCAGAAATAAAAGGCAAGCAAAACAGAGTCAAGGAATATACTGTCATGTCTCATCTTTGCCATTTCACAAGCCTTGATTACAATTCTAGCTCACAGTAGAGACACTTTCTGTATTACAGGTCTACATTGTAGAATACATGCTGCCATATTTATGAGGTTATAGTTATTAATAAATAAGTAACACCTGATTCATATCTCTGCAAGAGAGTTCAGGTTAGGTAAACTTGATCTTAAGTGCTCAATCTCAGTCTTAGAGTCATGTTATTTTCTGTAACTATGTTGATGGATTTGTTCCCAAGATGATAGCAGAGAAACTAGGAGGAAATGATAACGTAAAAGTAACAAGTATTTTCTAACATATGTGGCATGTGGCAGGCCTTTAAAAGAGATGTAAACCCTGCTTTCTACTCCCATAACAAATTCATCAATGGGCCTACCCATCGGTTTCAGACCTCAAATAGAATCTGAAGCTATTATTGAATATATTTAACTCAATCTATTGGAGTTGATTACTTTTGTGTTTTCTTTGTAAGTGGTTGGTTCTATTTTTTTCTTCAAAAATAATATAGTTTAAGATGATAGTAAAAAATATTGAATCCTCATTATTCACATTTTTATTGAATCATTGATATTAGCTAGCTGTTAAAAAAGATAATTTATTAGCATAAAAAGAAGATAATGTGGTTATTACTAGACTTGGACTATGTAGTTATCATGAAAGTCACTCTGAAAGAAAAATAATGACATTTAAGATAGTATCTAGGGAAGAGGTAACATTGGTAAAATGAGGAGAAGAAAGAGAAATACAAGCAGAGGCATAGTCAATTAAAACCTCAACACATTAGGAGAAGCAACAAGCAATAGCTGATGCTGTTAACAGCAAACTCAAGAAGAAATATTCAATAAGAAAATATTGAAGCATACAACTGATAAGGAAATCTTAGTCTATGCTAAGTGTTGTTTAACTTGTAATTACACTAAATTACCAGAAACATTTAATTAGACACAGGTGGTAATGCAGCCTTCCTGTTTTGTTCTCAGTTCCAATCTCTCTCTCTCTCTCTCTATATATATATATATATATATATATATATATATATATATATATATATCTGTGTGTGTGTGTTTGTTTTTATAAAGTGAGTGCAGATTTAACAGCCTAAAAGAAATCTTTCCAAGAATAAAAACATTCTGATAAACAGTTACCTGGTTCACAGTTTCCCGTCTTATGCACAGACCAGCTGTGCAGTTAGTCATAACTTCTGGCATGTGTATAAATCTTAGCTTTATTCAATCCCAAGAGATTCACCACTTGTCCAGACAAGTTCAAAAATATATGTTTTAAATTGTGAGGAGATGGCAGTGGTGACAGAGTTCTTGAATCTTCCTGAGTCCCCCAGGAAAAGGCAGAAATCAACTAGAAAAGAAAACAAAACCTACAGGCACTATCAATGAGAGGTGAAATAGCAGTTGGGACCCCACAACTCCAAATATGAGAAGATGTGGACAAACCACAACTTCCAAAGGACTATGTGGCAGCCACCACTGTGCAAGGAAACTAGAGGAAAGTGAGGATAAAGCAGAAGGACCCCCAAACATAAAAATGGGTATTTAGAGAATGTTTGATTTTGGGCTAAGAATCTCAGCTTAGTCTCCCAGGTAAGAATTGCTGTAAAGTGAGGAGAGCTAAAATCTATTCTCAGCAGTTTTCAAATACTTGATATAAGAGCCATCCCACAGTTACTTTGTGGCAAGCATTTCACAGTGTAGGCACATAGGAAATCAAAAAAAAAAATGCTTGCTGAAACTGTTATCTTTTTGTCAACTCTACCCAGTAAAGCTAGAAAACACAAAAACTTTTAATATATACATATATGTATATATATACATATATATATATATAAAACTGTTATACTTACATGACTTAAGCTGTCAGGATGTGAGGGGGTTTCAAACTGACCATGTTCAAATTCCCTCTAGATTAGATCCCAACATTAAAAAGTATCAGCTTGAAATAAAATTCTATTTGAACACGACTAAAAATAAGGCACAAGAGACAGAAGGTTAAAAAGAATCCAAAGAAAAACATGGAATCTCAGATCTGACAAAGAAAGATGCCACATTTCTGAAAACCTCTGAAGCAGTGTAAATGAGGGGCTATGTCATTTGTGCTTGTGCTTGTGATTCTATTACATAACACGACTTGTAGAGATACTGAAATCATATAAAATCAAAAGGCTTTATGGGAATGACAATAATCTCCCTTCCTTCTTTTTTCCTTACTTGGCATTTTACCTTTAAAGTTGTCACATAAAAGCTATAATTCCATAATTTCTAACCATCTCCATTCTCCCTCAATATTCTTCCAGCACCCCCCAGCTTCCTCTAAGTTCACAACCTCTCTACTTTATATATGTGTGTGTATGTATATATATATACACATACATGCATATATATATGTGTGTGTATATAATTCGCATATGTATACTGGTTCTGTCAGCAGTCGTTAATCTCCAGTAAAGCCCATAGAACACAGTGACCACCCTAGCATGATACCCCAAAGGTGCAACAATGGTACTTCTATCTCAGAGGGTACCCAATTGCCAACTAACTGAATGAACTTAGGGCCTGCTCAATACAATGGAAGACATGCCTAATACTGAAAACTTGGCCAACTCTCAAAGTCTAGATAAACCTGTCTATGGACCAGTAAGATTTCTAGCAATAATCTAAATACTTATAAGTGAAGGTCTGATCCATCCCCATCACAACTTTTAAAACAGAAGGAGACCATCACAGAAATACATAGCTAATCAAAATGCAGAGAAAAAACACAAGGAGGCTGAATCTAACTGGTGCAGTTATAACACAAACCCTATGTCCAAGACTCAGAGAAAAACAAAGAAAATATTGTAAGAGAGAGTTCAGAAAGATTTAAGAGAATGAAGGCAAGGTTACTTGCTAGAAAACAGTGTCTTCTAGATATAACAGTGAATCTGCACCCATGAAAATTAAACCATATATTTACTCAAATAGCAAAAAAAAAAAAAAAGACACCATCAGTAAAACATGCTAATGTGCATGGGGCAAACTTCACAAAGCACCCAATGAAAACTTAAAAAGAAACTCAAAAATGAATACGACTTTGGAATTCTTAATTTCTTTTCATGAAATAATGTATTCATCCCAAAACTATAAAAACATATTATTTAATTTTTTTTCTTAAATGTGATTCTGAATATAGCTGTCAACCTTAAAGCAGTATCCAAAATTTATTATTTCTTTTGTGATAATAACTGAGCCTGTGTTCATATGAATTATCAACTCAATTACTAATCTAAATTGAATATAATAGACTGAACTATTTCTTCAGAAAATATTCAAGAATTGAGCCTACAAAAGACACTCATTAATTTAAGAAATATTTTAAACTGAATACACACATAAATTGTAACAAGATTCTCACTGAAAGGGGCTTCTTGGGCTCAGTTTAAGAAAAGTCAAACAAGGAGAAACTCAGGGTATCCCAGATCCTTGGACAAATTTTAACCATGTCTCTTAACATTGCTTTTAATACAGCCAGTGTTTCAGATACCTTTTTGAAACACAGTTATTACTTAAAGTGGTGTTGGTTGAATTGGGAGCAGAAAATTTAATTTCTTGTGTGACTATGGTTTTATTGAACAGAGAGTAGAAAAGACTTGTTAAATAGGATTTTTTTTAAACCACTTTTCTGAGCACCTTCCTCATAGTGGCCATGCTATTACCTTCATACAATTTTAGTCCAATGCGTAACTGTAATAGCTTTTGGACACCTGTACCTTGGTGTACTAGATGTAGAGCATTATTATTTGTGACACCCCTCAAATGCCAATTTACTAGACTGCAGATTGCTCTCTGAACCCAATAAATCTTTCCAAACCCATCACAAGTGGTTGTCTTCCCCTGTACCTTCCTTCTCCCATCTACTTTGTATAGGAAATTCCATAGTACAATACTTATAGCATAGTTTCTGTTCAGGCAAACATTTTGTTCATATTTGAAAATATTATAATCTATTTTCCTATTGTACTATTAATTACATCATTAAAATTTTTCTATTGCAGTTGTCAGGTTTTACTGAAGTGACAACACATTCTCCAAGCACAAGAATAGTCCTTTATATGTAATTTTTCTCAAATTTTCTGTAGAATGATGAGAGTAAATAACATGCATACTACTTAAACAGAACAATGGTTGATTTGTCATGCATTGCTCATACACTTACTGACATTAAACAATACAACAGGAAGTCAAACTCACACCTTCTGACTTTATACTCTGTGTTTGTCCCATGACCCAATTCCTCTGAGAAGTTACAACAGCATTATTGATGACTAAATTATATTTGGGTACAGATCCTTTACTTGTGATGTTGCTTGTTCTTAATGAGAAAAAATTAACTAGAAATTTATCAAAAACAAGTATGAAAAATTACAATTACTTGAATAAAAGGGATAAAATGAAGATATTTTCATAAACATTTTAAAAATAAAGTACATTTCTTTAATATGAAGAGAAGAAACTTTATATATCTCAGATGCTATAAGAGGGCATTTACTATTAACTCACGGAGAAGACTCTAGTAGAAATATTTCAATTTTAAGAGCTTTAGTTTGTTTAAGTTTATTGAGCCTAAAATATCAGCTAGACATTCATATATATATGTATATATATATTCTAATAATAGGAGGCGAGTAAATTTAAAATATGGGTGCAATATTAGGCTACAGATATATACCTAAAGACTCATAAATGTGTAAGTATGATTTAAAGTTCTGAAAATAGATTCTGATCATGAAGATAACAGAATTCCCTGCAAACCAGAAAGGGGTTGGGACTTCCAAAAGTGTAAAAGAGATCATCTATTCTACAGTAAAAAATAAAAACCAAATATGAGAGTTTTTCAACTTAAAATGTGTTCATAATTTTTAGAAAAATATTTTTCACAAGTAGATAATATCAAACAGCTGGATAATTTATGAAGAGAATGACGTAAGAAGTAAAATCAATTTTGGATTTTTCCAAAAAAGATGTTTTTGCTGATGTGGAATGTCTTTTTGTACACTGTGAATATGTGTTGCTTCAGCTGGTTAACAACCAGCCAATGACAAGACAGCTTAAACCCAGATGGGAAATCCAAGCAGAGAGAGAGGGAGAAGAAAGGCAGAGTCAGACCAATGCTGCCAGCTACCTGAGGAGCAAGATGTAATGGAATAGGCAAAGGCACAGAAACACTTGGCATGACTTAGATTAATTGAAATGGGGTGAGTTAGGTTTTAAAAGGTAGTTGATAATGAGCCTGAGTCATTGGACAAACACTTTGCAATTAATATAAGCCTGTGAGTAACTAAATTATAAAATGGCTGTGGGACTACTGATGGGAGAGATTTGTCCAGACTGCAGGCCTGGGTGGGACAGCAAAACTTCTGGCCACATTTTCTTATGAAGGGGAAAGAAAAACAGGGCAAAAAAACAGAGAGAGAGAGAGAGTCCAAATCAACAAAATCAGAAATGAAAAGGGGGACATAATGAGACAGCCCCAGGAAATCCAGAGAATTATCAGATCATATTTCAAAAATATATAGTCCACAAAAATGGAAAACATAGAAGAAATGGACAGCTTTCTGGACGGGTACCATCTACCAAAATTAAATGAAGAACAGATTAATTACCTAAACAGGCCTATAACTCTTAAGGAAATTGAAGCTGTCATTAAAAGCCTCCCAAAAAATAAAAGCCCAGGTCCAGATGGCTTCAGTGCCAAATTCTACCAGACATTCAAAGAAGAATTACTACCATTACTCCTGAAACTATTTCACACAGTAGAAACTGAAGGAATACCGCCAAATTACTTTTATGAGGCCACAATTACCCTAATACCAAGCCACTCAAAGATACAACAAAGAAGGAGAATTGTAGACAAATTTCCCTCCTGAATATTGATGCTAAAATTCTCAACAAAATTTTGGCAAACCATATACAACAATATATAAAAAATATCATCCACCACAACCAAGTAGGCTTTATCCCAGAAATGCAGGGTTGGTTTAACATAGGAAAAACCATAAATGATATCCATCATAGAAACAAACTAAAGGAACAAAATCACATGATCATATCCTTAGATGCTATAAAAGCCTTTGACAAAACCCAACACCCCATTATGATAAAAGCTCTGGAAGGATCAGGAATACAGGGAGAATACCTAAATATAATAAGGCGATTTACAAGAAGCCGACAGCCAGTATCAAACTTAATGGAGAAAAACTCAAAGCAATCGCACTAAAGTCAGGAACTAGACAAGGATGTCCTCTCTCCCCTTATCTATTCAATATAGTTCTCAAAGTTATAGCTAAAGCAATAAGAGAACGAAAGGAGATTAAGGGGATACAAACTGGAAAAAAAGTGAAGCTATCTCTATTTGCAGATGATATGATTGTATACATAAGTGACCCACAAAATTCTACCAAGGAACTGCTACAGCTGATAAACACCTTCAGCAATGTAGCAGGATACAAGATTAACTCAAAGAAATAAGTAGTCCTCCTATACACTAAAGATAAAAGGGCTGATAAAGAAATAAGGGAAA
This sequence comes from Sigmodon hispidus, assembly GCA_004025045.1. Taxonomy (NCBI): domain Eukaryota; kingdom Metazoa; phylum Chordata; class Mammalia; order Rodentia; family Cricetidae; genus Sigmodon; species Sigmodon hispidus. The sequence continues at coordinate 11,216 of PVIH01018993.1, forward strand.
CATCACCCTTTATAATAGCTGCAAATAGCATAAATACCTTGGAGTAACTATAACCAAAGAAGTAACAGATCTATTTGACAAAAACTTTAAATCACTGAAGAAAGAAATTGAAGAGGATATCAGAAAATGGAAAGCTCTCCCATGTTCCTGGATAGGTAGGATAAACATAGTAAAAATGGCAATTCTACCAAAGGCAATCTACAGATTCAATGCACTGCCCATCAAAATCCCAACACAATATTTTTTGGACCTTGAAAGAACAATGCTCAGTTTTATTTGGAATAACAGGAAAGCCAGGATTGCCAAAACAATTTTACTCAACAAAAGAACCTCAGGAGGTATCACCATGCCTGACTTAAAGCTATACTATAGAGCTACAGTAATAAAAACAGCCTGGTACTGGCATAAAAACAGACTTGTGGATCAATGGACTAGAATTGAGGATCCAGACATTAACCCAAATACCTATGAACAGCTGATCTTCGACAAAGAGGCCCAGAATATTCAATGGAAAAAGATAGTATTTTTAACAAATGGTGTTGGCATAGCTGGATGATAGTAGATTGTGTAGAAAAATGCAAATAAATCCAAGCCTGTCACCCTTTACAAAACTCAAATCCAAGTGGATCAAGGACCTCAACATAAACCTAGCCACTTTGAACTTGATAAAAAAGAAAGTGGGAAATACACTTCTACGTATTGGCACAGGTGACCACTTCCTAAATATATAACCAGTGGCACAGACACTAAGATCAACTATCAATAAGTGGGGTCTCTTGAAGCTGAGAAGCTTCTGTAAAGCCAAGGACACTGTCAATAGGACAAAATGACAGCCTACAGAATGGGAAAAGATTTTCACCAACCCTACAAGTGATAGAGGATTGATCTCTAAGATATAGAAAGAACTCAAGAATCAAGAGCCCCAAACCTTAAATACCCAATCAAAAAAATGGGGTTCAGATCTAAAAAGGGAATTCTCAGCAGAAGAATTACAAATGGCTGAAAGGCACCTGAAAAAGTGCTCATCATCTTTAGCCATCAGAGAAATGCAAATCAAAACAACTTTGAGATACCACCTGACACCTGTGAGATTGGCTAAGATAAAAGGCACAGATGACAGCCTATGTTGGACAGGATACAGAGCAAGGGGAACACTCCTCCATTGTTGGTGGGAGTGTAAGCTTATTCAGCCACTTTGGAATGCAATATGGAGGTTTCTCAGAAAATTGAGAATCAATCTCCCCAAGAACCCAGCAATACCACTTCTGGGTGTATACCCTAAAGACGCATATTCGCAATCCAATGGCATTAGCTCAACTATTTTCATAGCAGCATTATTTGTAATAGCAAGAACCTGGAAACAAACTAGATGCCCTTCAACTGAAGAATGGATTAACAAACTGTTGTAATCTACACAGTGGAATACTACTCAGCAGTAGGAAAAAAATGATATCCTAAAATTTGCAGGAAAATGCATGGATTTGGAGAATATCCTCCTGAGAGTTATCTCAAACCCAGAAAGATAAGCAGGGGCTGTACTTACAGCTAACGTCTAGGGTCTATCTTCTGGCAAGAGTCTGAGATCAGACCCTTGAGTGTGGTCCTGATCCCAGAGAGTAATTCTCTGAGTGTGCATCCCAGTAGCTGGAATCCACTCACCTTGACTCCCTTCTGGACAGGGTCTTGGATTCAAAGTCCTTAGTCCTTGTATCATGGTGCAGTTCACCCTGGAAATAGGGTCTAGCTGGGCAAAGTCTCTTCTTTTAGGGATTGCTGGAGGGAGTCTCTCACAGCTAAAGCCTATGGTCTGTCTGATGGCAAGCGTCTGAGATCAAACCCTTGGGTGTGACCCTAATCCCCTGTTCCCAGAGAGGATTTCTCTGAATGCATGGCCCAGGAGCTGGAATCCACTCACCTCTGAAAAAAGTTTGTTCTATTAAGTCTATTTTTAAATAAAAAGTTCTATTTCCCTCTAAAAAGTAAAAATCTTATGTCTGAATGGATAGTGAAGTCTCAATAAGAATAACTAGACTGGAAGAAAAGCATTTGTTGTAGAGTATGGGTGTGGGGTGGCAGAATGACTTCTATTTAGTTGGACAGGGTGACATAAGTTATTATTTCATATATGAGGGCCAAGAATGATCTGGTATTAAGTTGGTATTCTGTTGATATGAGCACTAAACCAAAAACCAAATCCTTGCTTTATAAAGATTCTGAACAAGAACCATATAGGAAGAAGTCTGTAAAAAGGTCATAGTCAAGAGGGTGAAGAAATAATTCCATGTTAGTTTAGGGATGTATGCAGGGCTAGACCCAAGGGAACCTTGTAAGAAATGGTATACACTATAATATCCATTTTATTTTAATAAAGTCCTAGTGATGACTTAAAAAAGAAAAAAAGCATGCAATGGATCCAAGCCTATAACCATACACAAAACTCAAATACACATGGAACAAAGACCTCAACATAAACCCAGCCACAGTGAACTTGATAGAAAAGAAAGTGAGAAATATCCTCCAATGCATTGGCAAGGTGATTACTTCCTAAATATAACATCCATAGCATAGACACTAAGAACAACAATCAATAAGTGAGACCTCCTGAAACTGAGAAGCTTCTGTAAAGCCAAGGACACAGTCAGTAAGACAAAACAATATCCTTTTATTTTCTTAGTGTGATATTGGTTTCAATATCCAAAAACAAATACCTAAGGTCAATATACTAGATTTATATTACGTAAAATGTTTATTGTTGACTGGCAGGGTGATTGGTTATATCTGGCATCAAATGAGAAGCACATTTCTAGCTTGGTCTGTGAGAGCAATCCCAGGAGAGTTTATTGAAAGGGGAAGCCCTCAGCATTAACAGTGGATACCTGCAATGACTCAGATAGTAAGAAGTCCTAGGCCAAAGGAATGGTGCCTGCCTCCCTGCCTCCCTGCCTGCCTGCCTGCCTGCCTGCCTTTACCTTCTGAGAGTCAGTGCAAAGGTCCCTGAAGTTATGGTCTTTCTCTACTGGTGTCACACTCTAGATTTTTTGACTTTCTAACAAGTGCTGCAGACTAGTAGCTCTCCAGGGATCTTCTAGGTCTTCCATATCAGATTGGACCTGTTGAGATATTCAATTTTAAACCTGAAGCAGCTATGAAGTTGTCAACTTCTCTGTATGAGATAATCATCATTGAACTACCCATTCTTTATTACATAAGCCATTGTAATAAATACCCTTTTATAGTGTGCATTAATTTTCATGTTTGTATTCTGCTAGAGAGCTTACTTAATGCACTAGCCATCCATGCAGCAAAGTCTACAAAACAGAACAGAACATTATTCACTTAATTAAATCAATTTGCTTTGGTAGTCATTAATAGTTGTCTTTTGCTATACTATGAAAATAAAATATGGAAAGAAATATTAAACAGTAAATGTGCTGTTGATAAGGTCTCAAATATTTGATACCTATCTTGTTTTTCTCTTCATTGTTCTTTAAATCCAATTGTATTTACTGACTTGTAAGTAAGAAGATTCTTTAAAATAAGCTATTAGATAAAATAAGAGACAGAGAAATGTGGCTTAGAAAAAGTAATTGCTGGTCCCCAGAGTGATCAAAAATAATTAAAGAGAATAAAAGAAAACAGGTTGAGTGGGGATATGTCTAGTTGGAAAGTTTTCTGGGTACATATATAAAATGGGAAGTTAATTAGATTCCTGAATGGGTCTAATGAGTTTGACAAATTGTTGTATAGAGTTTCTGGCCCTGTACAAGCCAGAGGTCTGACCTGCCTGCATCTGCTTTCCCCTGCCCCCCAAAAAATAACTCAGAGGCTTAAATTAATTTCACTCTGTTTAGCCTATGTTTCAGGCACATTGCTAGCTAGCTTTCTCATCTCTAGTCAACCAATTTTCACTCATCTGTCTACCACATGGCCCGGTGGTCAGCTCACTTGGGTCCCTTACATGGTTCTTCCTTGGTGGCTGGATGGAGTCTGACTCCATCCTCCTTCTCCTGCCTGTCTTCATTCCTCCACCTACTTTTATGGCATTTGACACAGGCTAAAACAGTTCCTTTATTTATAGCATATAGATGAACATTCCTGCCACACTTCCTCTTTTCTGTCTAATCAAAAAGGAAGATTTCAAATTTAATACGCAAATTTACATATAACAAAACAGCTATCAAGCAAGAATTACAGCTACAATATCTAGTATATTTGTAATTAACAAAATTAAAGAAAATATTCTATTCTCTACCTTATTCTTATGAGTCTAAAGTTTCATATCTAATATACCTTCTAAAATCATTAAGAAAAACTATACCTATGATTCTTAAATTTTCAACTACATCAAAGCCACAGAATGATATAATATTACCTAAGTAAACAGGAAGTACAAGCAATTTCCAAAATCTAGAAATGACAGAGATGACACCTCTCTGCCTGGACAGTCACCCAAAGCTCCTTTGTAATGTTGGGGCATCCATCTTCAGTCTATAGGCCCAGTGTCCCTGACATACCTTTCAGTGGTACAGTAAATCTGGGGTAGTCCGTCAGTCACTTCTACTTGTGTCCTGAAGGATGCTTGGCAATTTTCTCTGCAGAACAGGAACTTGAAAGAACATCTCTGCTTGTTTTGTCAAAGTTCAGAGGTCGCTTTCCTATGGTACATGCATACTGTCAAGCAGTCAGTACAAAAACAGTTTTTTGTCCATTGGCTAACTGTTGCCACAAAGTAAATTCCACATGAAGTTTCTTCAATGCCCATCTTTCTCTTGGAGTACATTGGTGCTGCCAGGAACAGACCTCTCTTTACTGTTCAGAAAAGTCTAAGTTCTTAGAATATTTTAAATGCCATATTCTGTAGGTCTTAGAAGTGTTTAAAGATTACTAATATAATTGAAATATATCTTTGTATCCCTGCAAAAACCTAACTAACATGATTATAAGTTTGGTTTTTCCAAGCGACATATCCTGAGACCCATATTTCAAAGTCAAGATATCTTTAAAATATGTATGCTTATTTAACTTACCAGCCTTTGCAATCAATTGTCTTTCTGTAGTTAGCTCATTAAAAGTTAAAAATTAAAGGAAAACACAGTAATAACCAGAATCCAGAATCTTTGTATATTTGCCATCTTTATGTGGCTTTTTATATTTTTATTTCTATATTTTTTAGGGCTTTCTGAATCCCTTTTCCTTTCTCTCCCAGTCTATGTATTTTTTCCATTCACATTTTAACACATTTAAAGGTTTTTTCTCTATCTGAATCTGTTTCATTGTGTATCCTTAAATAACTTTCCAACCAGAAAGACTTTTTAAAATATTTGCACTGTCATGACTGCTGACTCCACCCCTTTTGGCAGCTTTTCAATATGGCAGAGGTGCCAGCCATGTCTCTGCTCGCTACCAGCAAACAGAGCAGACCCCCAAAAAATGCTGCTACCAAAAAACCGTTTTTGACTCTGTTCCCTTTCTGTTCAATATAAGCAGAAACTTTAAATCCCATCACATGCAACTTGTTGCTTATACTGAGTCTTCTGACTTCCATGAATCAGCCACAGGCTGTCTGCCACGGATCTGCCATTTTTAAATTGCAGCCCAAATATCCTGGTGTCTCTGTACCATCACCTAATTCAGATATACAATTTGACTCTGTTTCTGTGCTCTAGAATGCTTTTTAAGCTTTCTCAGGCTTTATGTGCATATTTGGGGCCCCAGGTTGGGACACCATCAGTTGTATCAGGTTTCTGTGAAGATTACCTATCTAATTGAAATATATCTTTTCATCCCTACAAAAACCTGATTATAAGTTTGGTTGTCATACACAGTTATTGATCTGTACTTATTAATTACACAATACAATTTTAAATAAGTTACATAAACATCATACCTTAGACAAAAGTAGAAAAATACATACAGCATAACAAAATTGACCTTTAATTTGTATCAGTAAACCAAAATCTATTTATCTTTTTAGATCATTCCCATATCAACAAATGACTGGGAGCAGGAAGGCTCCATGTCTTAATGACTGGCTGTAGTTCTTTGAAAGAGCTTTTGGGATGGTCAGTACAGCCAGGGGGAAGGAGAGATGTCCCACGGTCCCTGAATCACCCCGTAAAGAACTTGGTGAAGAAGGAATGAGAAAGAAAGTGTGTTACTGTCAAAACTACAGCAGCAGTTTGAAAGCTATTTTTGTAAATGCCAAGAAAAAAATAGATGAACAGCTGTGTCTGCCTGTGTAATTGACATAGTGAGCTCCCGGGGGTAGCATCTCGGAGAGAAGTCGCCCAGCTCAACTGGAGGTTACCAAATAATCAACTTACAAAAAGTTACTTTTAAATCCATTTTGCCTCCTATGGACAAGAAAAACAAAACAGACCTCTGCAGTTATTCTTAAATATATTAGTCTTAAAAATCATTATGAGTTATCCTTGAGTTTTCAGAGGTAGCAGATAGGACTTTAGTAAAGAGCTAGTTTTTTTTTTTTTTATTTTGGTAAGAAATATTTACTTTATTTTTATAAGAAATAACAGATAACGTAAAAGAGAATGCACATTAAAGTGTCTGAAAACTGCCAAATCATCTTCCATAGACACTTATATTCTATATTTACATGGTCATATAATTTCTAAAAAGACTAAATGAGTAAGTTTGTTTTCATTCTCCATTTCTAAGTGTTTTCCTCAGAAAAACCACACTCACTAATCAGGCAGACACACTTTCTGACTCTCGTTTCTCTCTGTCATTCATGTTTTTCCATCTGACTCATTCTTTTATTAGATGTATTACTATCACTAATTTCAAAGGTTATTCAAGTGTGAACCCTTGTGACTTAGCAACATTGTGTAATGATTAAAATATTCTAGCCTACAGAGGTTTAGAAGTGCCTTGCAATCTGCATTATATCTTTGTATCTGACTGGGACACAGTGAGTTCAATGTCCTGCTCTCTTCACCTTGAAATGCCCTACTTCACCTGGTAGCTCTGTCTAGTAATTTAGGTACATTTAATTTTAAGTATTTTTTAACATTCTTCTGCACACACTAGTAGACTTGCAATGAAAGCATTTGGAACCTTCGGTGAAGCCATGCCATTTGATCACAGAGAGTGAGTTAGTTCAGAGTATAAGCATGTCTCCTTAGACTAATGGCACGTTAAAACAATTTGTATTCTTCTCCTTCAAAATTTCCATTTTAGGTCAAGCCTGTCTCAATTTCCTGAGTATAGCTCCCACTCCCAAAGACCAGCCCATATACAGAGGTCACCTCTAAAGTCAGAAAGCATCTTAGATATCTAGTTAAAACAACTGTCTCCAAAACTTGCCATAGTACAGTAAATCAGTCTGCATAGTCCCCAAGGCAAGGATTCTCCAGTTAGGTGATATGTTCTATTCTGTGATGTTTTTAAAACACAATTAGAACCAAAACAAATAAGATATGCCATTATAGAAAGCATGGTTATAGAGGGAGCACTGCCCATGGTCAGCTGTGTTGCAAAGGTCCAGTTTCCACATTTGACCTCTATTGCCACTAAAGTGCATATTCTCTCTTACCTCTGGGTTAGTGTGGGAATCTCAGCCCTTCCAGTAATCCTCTACTGATACCACCTCCTAGAAATGATAGGAATGCACTGTTTATGCTCTGCCATGGCTTCGTTTAGTGACACAGCTTTTAACATGGTGAATTTGCTATTTAGTCATAGCAGGAAGAGTCCTGACTTTCTCCTGCACATCCCATTATATCACTAAAATGTTAAGAGGATGTATGTATCTTGTTTTTACCAGATATTAAGGAAAGCCAGTTTTACTATTCAGCATTCTCTGATGTCAACCTCAGAAAATATGAAAATACATCACTAGTTCAGACAAATTTGAAGTGTAGCTTTCAAATTAAACCAATACAGCTCAAGGTAGGAATGGGACCATAGCTGTTTCTGGGATATCAGGATTTATTATTTGCTATCTAAATTTTTCTTTCTTTTCCAATAGTCTCTTTTCAGAATGTCTGGAATAAAAGTGTACATTTTTGTTTGCACTATTTTTGTCTGTGGATATTGACATTTACTTATTGCATAACATCGTTAACTTTAAATCTTATATGTACAAAAGACCCACATTACTGACCACAATGCTGACTCTTGAGTTATAAAATTGAATGTGTCTGCCTTTTTCTTCCTTAATTTAAATCTTTTATTATTTAATATGCCCTGGTAAGGTTTTCAAATGCACTTAATAAAAATAAAATTTCTCCAGTCATATTTTTAGAAATGGAATTTGCTTTATGTGAGATATTTAACCTCTTTGATTCTCTAAAACAATGAGTTACATTTATCTTACAAAATTGTTCAAATGATTATAAATAACTTTAAAAATTACTGCATCATAATTACTACATTAACTAAATAAAATTTTATAAAAGATGTTTCTGACAATGCAAATTGGAAGATGAATTGTACAATATAACTAATTTTAATTTAGAATATAGTACATACCTGTTGAGAAGTAAAAGGATGAAGAAAGGGAAAGAGGGAAATAAGGAATAAAATCAGAAGGAAATTATATCATCATCATTGTTTTGTAAGATCATCAGTATATTCAATTTTAGCACTAATAATATTATTGTAAAGATCTAATCATGTTGTTTTATATATATATATATATATATATATATATATATATATATATAGCAGTCTTAGTCATTGGTAAAATATAATAGTCAAAAGAGTTTCTGGGAGCAATAAACAAGAAATTTAAAAACATTAACAAAACTAAGTATACGATAATTGTAATTATGCTCATTAGCAGTAGCTCTGATGTAAAATATTTGTAACAAAAAAATCAGTCCTTTTTATATATTTAGACTCAGTTACACTCAGGGAACCTCAGTTTTGTTTCCAAAAATAACTAAAAGCCAAAATTTGATACATCTTAAGAAAATGTTAGAAACAAAATCAAATTTTAACCTCAATGTTAGAAGACACTTAATGTCTTATCTCTTACATTTCTCAGCAGTATGCCTTATTCATTTTCTGTCTTAGCCTATTTTGAAGTGTTTTGAAAAACAAATACCAAGGATGACTACCTTTTAAAGAAAATGAGTTTATTGTGCTTAAGAGTTTTATGACTTGAGAATTCAAGATAAGTCCAACTTTTGCTGTATCACATGGCAAAGAAGTAAACAGTGACATAGTACCATGTAAATGGTGCCAAGGCAATGGAATGGCTCAATTAACTTACTATCACAATTCTTGAAAAGCCCATTTCAGTCACAAGGGAGACTTGGGCCTGTCCTATAAGACATCTACGCATGAGATAAAAGCCATTGACTTAAGTATCTTACACTAAGCCCCTCATTTTAAAGATTCCACCACCACAATCCTGATAACCAAGGTCCTAGGACATCAACATTTTAAAAATGAGCCATATCTAAACCATAGCACTATTTTACCCTATGTTATCACGTTTTTTCTTACATGAAGAAAATTCTGGCATCGCTGCTTTTTTCTACAGTTTGTTTCAAGATCCTATAAGGTAAAGACATAGCAATAAACATCTCTCTGATAATTTAATGATTCACTCATTGTTTTTGAATACTAAAGTTGTAAGCAAAATAAAAATATAAATTTTATCCTGTAAAAAGACAAAAAAGTACTAATTTATTTCTGCATATTTTAAAGGGAAAGGGTAAACACAAGTGCACTGAAATTAATATGACTGTGCACTTTGATATGGCAATGTAAGTCCCAAATCTAGCTTTATAACATTTTAGTTTTATTAATTTAATTCCAGTCTGACTTTCTCAGCAACTTCAGTAAATAAGCAATATTGTACTGTTGGTGAGTTGGTCTCTTAATCCTGCTGACACAAACATGTTCTTTTTAAGTATTTCACTTGGGCAATTACATCAGAAAATGGAAAATCAATGGTTTTCTTTGAAAAATTCAGATGTTAGAAATTCCTTTAAGTTGTTAAAGTTGAAAGGCTTACATAATGAAAGCATAAGTAGGCCTGCTCAGTAAAAGCAAAAATTCAGGGCAACAAAACCACCAGGAAGGCAACAGAAAACATGTCCATCTGTCTGATAATGCACACTTTAACTAGTCCTGTCATTTTTGCTAGTTTCAAAAATAAAATTGATTTAGGAAAACTGAGTTAAGCTATAGCTATAAAAAGAAATATCATGGTCACCAATTAAGATAATGACTATGATGTCATCATGCTCATATGCTGACAAAGCAAAGAGTTGAATGAATATGATTAATATACATGATATTGGAAGTCTCAAAGAATCAATACAAAAAAAATAACAAAAAAATATGATGGTTTGTGTGTGATATCTTTCTGTATGCTGTGAATATCACTGGTTAATAAAAGAACTGTTTTGCCCTATGGCAAGGCATCTTAGAAGCAGGTGAGAAATCCAAGCATAAATAAAGGAGAAGAAGGGCAGAGTCAAAGAGACATGATCCAGATGCCCAAGGAGCAAAATGTAAAAATAATAGATAAGCTATGGGCCATGCGGCAAGACATAGGTTAATAGAAATGCGTTAAAATGTGGGAGCTAGCTAGCAATAAGCCTGAGCTAAACAGTCTGTCATTCATATAAGACTTGGGACAGAAATTTCTACTATATGTGTCTATTAAAAAGTTTTTAATTAATGTAAGTGATTTCACAAAAGATATATAGCAGAATTCAGAGTCAATATAAAAATATATATTTTTATTTTTATGCTTTTCAATTTATTTTCAAATATTTTATCATTCTAGGTAATATAAATTATAGTGTTATATCTAATAATTTTTATTAACTCTAGTATATAATACATTGGATGTTTAACTTTTTGACAATCATATTAACCTTCCAATATGTTGGCATTTTTCAAATGATTTTCTTTTGTTGAGCATGCTTTCCCATCCAGTACAATAGACACTGGTGGAATATAATCATCAACAGATAGCTGACCCAGAAGACTGTCTAAGAGTAATGGCAGCTGGGAGTCGGCTCTATTGCCTTCCCTGCTCAACAGCCCTGAAAGTTCCTGCATGTCATTCTGCTGATCCAGGTTACCAGATAAGAAATGGAAGTATTTCCACATAGCCAAAAAATTAAAATTGTACTTTCTTATCATTTGATTATGAGAGATAATGATAATTTAATTTCAACTCATTTATTTATTAATTGTCTGTAGAGTCAGAAATAACTTCCTTAACAAAAAGCCATTCTCAATACCAGGAGGCAGAAAGACTGCTTACAGTTGTTCTCACTGGCGCTGAGATCACTCAAGTGAATTATTAGAAACAATGGATGCTGAGACTGAAAGAAAAATGATTGAAGAGAATAGAAGTTGATAGCACCGAAATAAAAACCTTCCAGAGGGACAAGCCTGTGTGGAACTACATGTCTTTGCATATTTCCCCAAGGATCAGAGTAAATAATGGCTCTGTCTATGAAATGCATTTTAAAACTGTAGAATAAAAGAATCACATATCAAATTAAATTGTGTTGGCTTAGAGATACATTACATCTTTACACAATTTTGTATTCCCTTCAATTTTTTATTGAAAAAATTATAATGTATTCATTACTTTAACTTCCTATGATAGTTTTCATAAAAAATAAATAACTAGATGGGCAATATATGATAGTTAGAGATCAGTAGATAGATACAGAGACATAGACACAGAGATACATAAAGATACACAGGGATAGACACATAGACAGTGATTTCCACATTTGGTTGGTACTGACTCATTTACACATAAATGCAAACTTTTGATTACTTAGAAGATTTAATGAATCCAGAAGATAACTGATATTTTTTCTCACTATCATAATTTATAAAATATTTTATAATTTAGCTATGCTGCATTATAAAATTTTTCGTCAATGACATCTGTTGTCCAACCACACAGTATTTTAAAGATTCCCTTATAATTGTCAAGGCACAAGTGGAAGTGATACTTTACAGTGGCAAAATATAAAGAGAATACACGAAGAAAAAAATAAAGACTCCATTTCTAGAATATGATACCTTGAACTTAAATCTCAAATCGCATCACTCTAAATGTATTGTATAGTGTGTTCTGTTTGTGAAATGTGCATTAGACAGGGTCCTCTAGAGAAACAGAACAGGTAGGATGAACGCACATACATACACAACACACATAAACACGTGTGAGATCTATGTAAGAATTGTTAGAGTGAATTAGAGATTATGGTCTGATGATTCCAACAATGACTGTCTCCTAATGGAATGTCCAGTAATCCAGTAGTTGTGTAGTATTCAATGATGGGTGTAGCAGCTTATCTTTAGTATACTTTGGAATCCTGAAGTACAGTTTAATGCCAGTGAAGAAAGAAACACTTTGAAAGAAGCTGATCTCTGAAAATGGCAAGAGATGTTATATTGCAAATATACATGAAGTCATCTGCATCTTTTAAAAAAGTTTACATTTCAATATTTTTAAATAAACCTGAGTACAAAATAACAATAAGGTTTAAATAACATATAAAGTAAGAAAAGACTTTAGAGAGCTAGGAGACTTCTCTCCAATCACATTCCACCAGGCTCCCTAAAACTATCAATCAAATATGTTAATTCAATTCCTGTGTTTGAGTATGCACTCAGTTGTCTGCAAGTAGCACCATTTCACTCAAGAGCGTCTTTCATGGGTCCTTTAGTCTCTTGTCTTGTACCTTCAATCTTATTTTCATTTTTTTAAAAAGTCATATCTTGCTGTTTAACATCACAAGGAACTACTCCATCCACCTTCCTTGTTGATTCTACCTTATGCGCTGTGTTCTCTTGCCCTACAACAAATGTTGACTTCTCAATAAAACTGCATCTTCCCCTCTGGCAAAGATGATGGTTGCTTCTTTAGTGACATGTAAGGTTTACCATAATTCCAGTTCCATATCCAGACTTTTAATATTGTATTTCTAAACCTGGTCTAAATATCACCTCCCCTATCACCTCATGAACTCTTTTTTAGTAGTAACAACCATAGCTTCACAGGGAGGGTCCATGTAATCACCATTTGCAGAAATTTGTTTTTTATGGCCCAATTTCAGTGTACTTTAACTATATCTTATAAAGGACCTTCAAACCAATTTTTGCTTGTTTAGTCTTTACAGGCAGCTTAGACTTCAGCCAGTTCTTGTTTTCTCTTATGTGGCAATATATTCTATATTTAATAAAGTAGTCTAAAATATCAAAGGACACAGCCATCTCTTCAGCCTTTTTGTTTTGCTTTTTTCAAGACAGTTTTTTTCTGACTGTCCTGGAACATTCTTTGTAGACCAGCCTGGCCTCAAACTCACTGAGATCCTTCTTCCTCTGCCTCCCAAGTGCTGGGACTAATGCATGCACTACCACGGCCTGGCTGTTAGGTCTTAAACTCACAGAGATCCAGTCAAATCTTTGTCTCCCTAGTGATGGAATTAAAGGCATGGGTCACCACTTCCTGACCTTCAGGGCTTGCTTTAGGTGAGTCTGACCTCTAATATTACAGACTGGTTTTATTAAATGTCCAATATATCACTATGTTCTTATTTATTTGTTACTGGTATATTCTCCATATTTCATCCCATACTTTCTAACTGAATCCCACAATAAACTATCAATCTTCTAAATTTTCATGGAATTTTTGTAACCACAAGGTAAAGTATAGTTATATATTTGATCTGTTTTCATAGGGTAGCTTCTTTTATTCTTAATTTGTCTTCAATGACCAAAGATTCTCAAAGAGCCAATCTGAATGATGTTTGAAATCAGACTGCAAGATACAAATAAATTACTATCTATGTGATTTTAAATATTTTTAAGATTTAATTTTATTTAGAAGTAGGAATAATCATTAAAAGATAACAGCTGATTTATAATCACTAATTTTGAATTTTATCAAATTTTTATAGCCATGGCATATCCCTTTGGTATTTTTCCAATTCTTATAATGCACAACAGAATTTTGAATTTTCAGTCATGTGAAAAAATGCAGCTTGTTCAGGTGACTGTGGTTTTCAACCTCCTGCCTTCAACTAACAAATTTCAGACATTAATGCACTACTATTGACTAACTGATGTTAGAATTCAATAGGAATATAATGAGTACTTAATAGGCTAATTTAAGACAATATTCAAGGTTTCTGTCTAATATCCTAAAGATTATTAAAGAAGAAATTAAGTAAAGTAGAATTCCTTATCATTCCTAGGTTTTTTATCCTTTGAAATGACTTAATCTATTTGAATCTCTAATTTATTAATACCTTCTATTCATATTTATCCTCTTTCTAACCCCATCAGCCCTTTCTTAGTGTATTTAAATATATATCATAAATCAAGATCACTATATTTTGGGATGATCTATGTAACCTTGCTTGCTTTTCCTGCCTTCTGCTCCTTAGTAATTAGTACACACTATCCTTTGAAGTCAGCGGTGGTAATGCCTCCTGAAGTTCTTTTATTGAACAGTAATGTTTTGGTAATCCTGGGGTTTTTGTTATTTTATATGAAGTTGAGTATTTTTCTTTCAAGGTCTGTAAAACATTGTGTCAGGATTTTGACAGGGATTACATTAAATGTGTCAATTGCTATTTGTAAGATTGCCATTTTTACTATGATGATCCTACATATCCTAGAGGATGGAAGACCTTTTCATTTTATGATATCATCTTTACTTTCTTTCTTTAATCACTTAAAGTCCATATCATACAGGTCTTTCACTTCTTTGGTTAGAGTTAACCCAAAATTTTGATATTATTTGTAGTTACTATAAAAGGTGATGCTTCCCTCATTCCTTTTTTCAACCCCTTTATAGTTTGTCTCTAAGAGGTATATTGATTTTTTAGTTAATCTTATATCCTGACACATTGATGAAGAAGTTTAACATCTGCAGGAGTTTCCTGATAGAATTGTTGAGGTCACTTATGTATACTATTATATCATCTGCAAATATTAAAAGTTTGACTTCTGTTCAATTTATATCCATTGGTACAGAAGACAACTTCCTAAATATAATATTAGTAGCACAGACACTGAGAGCAACAACTAATAAATTGGACCTTCTTAAACTGACAAGCTTCTGTAAGGCAAAGGACATGGTCAAGAAGACAAAACAACAGTCTACAAAATGGGAAAAGATCTTTACCAACCCTATATTTGGCGAAGAGTTGTTCCTAAGATATATAAAAAACTCAAGAAACTAGATATCAAAAATCCAAATAATCCAGTTTAAAAATGGGAAACAGAGCTAAAAAGAGAATTCTCAAGAGTAGAATCTCAAATGACCAAAAGACGCTTAAAGAAGTGTTCAATATGCTTAACCATTAGGGAAATGCAAATCAAAAACCTGTGAGATACCATCTTATCACTGTCAAAATCCCTAATGACAGCTTGGGCTGTAGGGGATGCAGAGTAAGGGGGACAGTCCTCCATTGCTGGTGGGACTATAAACTTGTACAGCCACTTTAAAAAATTATTTCTAGTGCATGAACTGGCTTCCTGGAGCCCAATCCCTACAGAAGAACACCTTTCTCAGCCTTGATACTGGGGGGAGAGGCTTGGTCCTGCCTCAACTTGATAGACCAGGCTGTATTAACTCACCCTGAGTGTCTTTACTCTCTCTAATGAATAAGTGGTGGGATGAGGAAGGCATGTGAAAAGTTGAGGTACAAATGGGAAGAGGGGAAGGAGAGAGGACAGTGATGAGTATGTTAAAAATATTAAATTAAAAAACACAAGAAGTTTCACACAATATGGATTAGTCTTGGAAAGTCTAGTGACAAGTGTAAGGATGTATTAGATAATGGGTAGTACCATAAATTAGAACATGAAAATGCTAGTGTGCCTTTGTAGGACTATAGAAAAACAATAGTCCAACAATGGTGTTTTAGTCCATAGGCTAGATGCCACAGCATCCCCCATCAAATGCTGAAGGACTACAAGAGTTCTGAAGAGACTTTGCTATTATGTCTACTTTGAAAATCTGATGCAGCTGGGTTCTGAAGGCAGCAAATGATAGCAGCAATAGCAATAATGGGATAGGATCACTCCTGAGCAAGAAGATTGGCAGGCCTTCTAGCAGCATGTTATTACCTTGGGGCCTTTTATATCTGAGCCACCATAAGAAGGTACTGTTTCCACTTGAAGAAAGTCTTTCCCTTTTAACCTTTCACAAGAATATCTTCACTAAACAGCCCAGATGTATAATCTTAGTTTGATTCCAGATCCAAGTGGAAGTTGACAACAAAGATTAAACATCATAGCCATCCTTATGTTTAAATAAACTTTTAGATAATCCTAATATGTTTTTTCATAGACAAAAAAGATTTTATTTTCTAAAAAAAAAGTAAAATGGAGTGACATGGGGGGAAGGGACCTTGAATGAGGATATACAGGGATGGAAAAAAATTCAGAGGGAAAGCTGAACACATAGTAAATATATGTGTAGCAATCTTATTTGCATTACCACCCTTGATAAGCCATGCTTATGATTCTTATCCTCTTTATAGTTGTTAAATTTTCCTCATTTTAAATTCATGTTACTGTTTTTTGTTAAATACAAAATAAAGAAGGACAAAAAGGAGATTATATGCATAATATAATTAAAGTCTGATAAACAAGAAAAAGTAAAAAAAAAAATTATGGTCTGTTTCCAGTTTGGTTCCTATGCTCAGTAGTAAATAAGTTTGGTCTTGTAATCAGCTCTGAGTTACTTCTGTATATATACCTATGTCTTTGTTTTTCTATACTGTGTGAAGTAAAGATATACATTATAAAAAAAGAAAAAATAGAAATATGTAACAGTGCCATTGTGTAGAATGAATAGTGTTGAAATTGAATGAATAGCAGATGACTATATTGAATATAATTTTCAGATCCCAAGCTGTTTAGTAGTTGGTTCTGGTTTGCAGCTTGGGTGTTCTTTACTTCTTTTTTTAATCTTAAAGTCCACTAATGAATGTTATAAATTAACTACTGAGTGAAGCTATGATTAAGACTTGCAAATGTTCCAAGGTCCCAATATTGCTTATTTCAGCCTCTACTCCTGGCAAATCCAGTTTTCTCTCCCCAAAATCAAGACTGAGTCAAGTGTTACTCTAGGGGGAGTGGGATCCAAGGAGCCAGTCCAAGGTGTTTCTGAGCCCAAGCTGTTCAGTGGTTGTGGTTTGCAGCTTGGGCATGCTTTGCTTTTTTCTTGTTTGTTTGCTTGTTTGTTTGTTTTTACAGTCCACTAATGAGTGAATACATCCCCTGCTTATCTTTCTGGGTTTGTGATACCTCACTCAGGAGGATATTCTCCAGATCCATCCATTTGCCTACAAATTTTAGGATATCATTTCTTTTCTTACTGCTGAGTAGTATTCCATTGTGTAGATGTACCACAGTTTGTTAATCCATTCTTCAGTTGAGGGACATCTAGGTTGTTTCCAGGTTCTAGAACTTAGAGGTGAGGGAACCCTCATGGTGAATCCTTTTTCAGGGAGCAAGTTCACAAACAGGGTCCAAATATCAGACACTTAGCAAGCTGACTGGTCCTAGGCTAAAACTGGGAGGGTTCTTCCCCAGCTATTAATAGCAGAAGGGACCTCCTTAAGCCTGGCCTTGCCTCCAGGATGAACTGCTTCATCATAGACAAACAGACAGACCCCTCAGAAACTCAGACCCATGTCCAGAGCAAAGTCAGAGACCACGCACACCCCATGTTCAGAGCAGACAGGAGACACACAAGCCCTATATTCACATCTGACTAAGAGCTGATAAAGTGTGAACAATTGAAGCAATAGGCAGATGCCAGTGCAAAAATACATGTAACAATATAAAGAACAACAAGGCAACAATAGAGGAAACTGGCAGCTCTACAACACCAAACATGAAAAGATCAATGAAGAGGAAACAGAAGGAAACAACCTCAAAAACACCTTCATGAAGATTATTGAAGCCTTGAAAGAGAATATAAAAAATTCTCCTAAAGAGATAGAAGAAAATACAAATAAAAAATTAGAGGAGATGAACAAATCCTTGAAGAAAAAAAAAACAAGAAAAGGAAAATCAAAAAGAAAGAAACATTTCAGGAACTAAATATTGAAGTAGAAGCAATTAAAAAAGGAACAAAATGAGGCAAAGTTTCAAATAGAAAATCTGAAAAAAAAGAGATGGAACTATAGATATAAGCATAACCAACAGAATCCAAGAGATGGAAGACAGAAACTCTGGAATGGAAACTCAATAGTGGAAATAAATACATTAGTCAAAGAAAATAGTAAAATCAAAAAAGCCATAACACAAAATGTTCAGAAAATTTGGGATACCATGAAAAGACCTAACCTGAGAATAATAAGAATAAAAGAAGGAGAAGAATTCCAGCTGAAAGGCACAGATAATGTATTAAATAAAATCATAGAAGAAAATTTTCCCAACCTACAGAAGGAAATGCCAATAAAGTTACAACGAAGCTTACAAAACACCAAATAAATTAGACCCCCCAAAAAGTCTGCCTGTCACATATAATCAAGACACAAAACATACAGAACAAAGAAAAATTTTAAGAGCTGCAAAAGAAAAGGGCCAACTTACCTATAAAGGCAGACTCATCAGAATAACTCCTGACAATTCAATGAAAGAAATAAAAACAAGAAGAGCTTGGTCAGAAGTTATACAGACACTAAAAGAGCATGGCTGCCAACCCAGACTACTATACCCAGCAAAATTATCAATCACCATAGATAGAGTAAAAAAGATATTTCACAATAAAAACCAAACCTGAATAATACCTATCCACAAATCCAGCCCTTCAGAAAACACTAGAGGGAAAGTTCCAACATAAGGATCTCAGGGACACCTATGAAACCACAGATAATCAATAATCCCACAGAAGAAAAGCCAAAAGAAAGGAAATATGTACAAGCTCCCACCAAAAATCACAGGAAATAACAATCAGTGGTCACTAATATCCTTTAATATCAATAGACTCAATTCACCTATAAAAAGATACACACTAACAGTATGGATATAAAAAGAGAAACTATCCTGCTGCATACATGAAACACAGCTCAAACCCAAAGAAAGACATGGCTCAGAGTAAAGGGTTGGGAAAAAATATTTCAATCAAATGGCCTCAATAAACAAGCTGGTGTTGCCATCCAATATCTAATAAAATACACTTTAAATTAAAATCAATTAAAAGAGACCAGGATGGACATTACTTATTCACCACAGGAAAAATTGATCAAGATGAGATTTCAATCATGAATATTTATGCCCCTAATACAAGGGCACCTACATATGCAAAAGAAATACTGCTAAAGCAAAACCACACATCAATTCTCACACTCTAATCATGTGAAACTTCAATACCCCACTTTCATCCTTGGATAGATTAACCCGACAGAGACTCAACAATGCAAAGAATTATTAGTGCATACTGTAAAAATCTATACTCCAGAAAAATAAAAATCTAGAAGAAATGCACAGCTTTCTGAACAGGTACCATTTACCAAAAATAAATGAAGATCAAATCAAATACCAAAATACACCTATAACTCCAAAGGAAATTGAAGTTGTCATTAAAAGCTTTACAAGTAAAAAAAGCTCAGGTCCAGATGGTTTCAGTACAGAATTCTACCAGACATTCAAAGAACTACTAATAACAATACACCTCAAACTGTTTCATAGAGTTGAATCTGAAGAAATATTACCAAACCCTTTTTATGAGGCCACAATAACCCTAATATTCAAGACACTCAAAAACAGAACAAAGAAAGACAAAGATATCATTGATATTGATATAAAAATTCTCAACAAAATCCTGGCAAATTTTATATAACAACATATAAAAAATATCATTCACCACGATCAAGTAGGCTTCATCCCAAAAATGCAGAGATGGTTCAACATAAGAAAAACCATAAATGTCATCCATCATATAAACAAAGTGAAGGAAAAAAACCACATGATCATCTCCTTAGATGCTGAAAAAGCCTTTGACAAAATACAACACTCCTTTATGATAAAAGCTCTGGAGAGATCAGGAATACAGGGAACATATCTCAATAAAATACAG
The DNA here is from genome assembly GCA_004025045.1 of Sigmodon hispidus. Classification (NCBI taxonomy): domain Eukaryota; kingdom Metazoa; phylum Chordata; class Mammalia; order Rodentia; family Cricetidae; genus Sigmodon; species Sigmodon hispidus. The sequence goes on from PVIH01018993.1 coordinate 31,275, forward strand.
GCAATTTACAAGAAGCTGACAACCAACATCAAACTTAATGGAGAAAACTCTCAAAGCAATCCCACTGAAATCAGGAACTAGACAAGGATGTTCTCTCTCATTATCTATTTAATATAGTTCTCGAAGTTTTAGCTAAAGCAATAGGAGAATGAAAGGAGATTAAGAGGATAAAAATTGGAAAAAAGAAGTGAAACTATCTCTATTTGCAGATGACATGATCGTATACATAAGTGACCCACAAAATTCTACCAGGGAACTCTTACAGCTGATAAACACTTTCAGCAATGTAGCAGGATACAAATCAGTAGCCCTCCTATACACTAAATATAAAAGAACTGATAAAGAAACAAGGGAGACATCACCCTTTATAATAGCTGCAAATAGCATAAATACCTTGGAGTAACTATAACCAAAGAAATACAGATCTTTTTGGCAAAAACTTTAAATCACTGAAGAAAGAAATTGAAGAGGATATCAGAAAATGGAAAGATCTTCCATGTTCCTGGATAGGTAGGATCAACATAGTAAAAATGGCAATTCTACCAAAAGCAATCTACAGATTCAATGCACTTCCCATCAAAATCCCAACACAATATTTTATGGACCTTGAAAGAAAAATACTCAACTTCATCTGGAATAACAGGACAGCCAGGATTGCCAAAACAATTTTGATCAGCAAAAGAACCTCAGAAAACATCACCATCCCTGACTTCAAGGTATACTATAGAGCTACACTAATAAAAACAGCCTGGTACTGGCATAAAAACAGAGTTGTGTGGATCAATGAAATCAAATTGAGGATGCGGGCATTAACCCAAAACTTATGAACACCTGATCTTTGATAAAGAGGCCCAAAATATTCAAAGGAAAAAAGATAGTATCTTTATGAAATGGTGTCGGCATAGCTGGATGGTTGTGTGAAGAAAAATGCAAATAGATCCAAGAATGTCAAGATAGGTGGTTCAGGTGCTGGAATCTGCTTACCTCTGTACAGGGTCTGGATTTCAAAGTCCTCAGTCCTTCTCTGTAACAAGGTTTCTTAAGAAGAAATGGTACTTGGATTTTCTGGGGAAGAGAAGGAAGATATTTTGTGGGTATACAAAGAAAGGGATCAGTTGGGAGCTGGGAGGAGGAGAGAGTAGTAGAAGAAACAACTGAAAATTTGGGGACATTTTAGAGTCAGGTAGGGTCAGCAAAGGAAACTCCCAGTAATCTACAAGGATGATCTTAGCAATGGGAGATAAGATTCTTAACTAGGCACTTCTTTTAACCTGACAAGACTTCCAATGGATGAACTAGGATACCAAACAAGCCATATTGTCTTCAACCTTCAATTTGTCCTGCCTACAAGATGAGCAGGAGTAAAGGTAGGTCAGATCTTATGGAAATGGCCAACCAATAACTAGTCCAGCTTTAGAACCATGCCACATGAAGAAGTCACACTGGAGAGTCAGGAACTGAGGCTGGATAGTGCAGATACATAGGATGGAGCTAAACATGACTGTCAAAAAGGTCAGTAAAATTATTAATTTGCTGTACACAGAGATTGATGTCTAGTGCAAACATCATCAGAGTGGTTTCACCTTCAGAACAACATCCAAATGTGAGTTTAGTTCCACAAAAGAATTCTCCTAACTCACAACCATTAGATTGCTTTTAGAATGTCTTTTATTGCATCATAATACAAAACATTTACTCAGATTAAGCCACTGCCATTTTCTCAGTCCTGTCTGTGTGTCTGAGAGGCTGTTACCAACCTCAAGGAGTTTACAAGAAAGTGTGTAAAAAGACGTTCAGTTCAGCAACTCTAAAAGATTCTCTCTCTATCTCCTCTGCAGTAAATAAAATATTAGGTCCTATTTTGTTCCTCTGTCAATGAAGGGATTCAGCAGACACTCATAAAAATCCAGTAATTCATGTATGTACAATTTTTCTTTTATGATGTACAATAAATCATTTTTAAGATTGTACTTTCCTCTTCACCCTATCCATTACACTATGCATACTGCAAGTACAGTATTGTTTGCTTTAAAATGTAAGAATTCTACCCTGGGACTCTTCAATTAGTATTTGTTTGCTACAGGACTGCTAATAACACCATAGCAGAGATGCTTAAGCAATTTCATGCTGCCAGAATAACTGTGAAAGATAATATAATATTTCAAATCTAGAAAGAGAATACATAACATCAGAAAAATCCTACTTGGATTTTTTAGCCAGGCTTTCAATTGTCAATATGTTCTTCAACAGTTTCTATACTATCTACTAAAATCTAATATAAATTTCAGTGAAAATAAACAATGTGCCCTTCAAATATTTCCAGACAATAAGACCAGAGAATAATTAGTGGATCTTTAAATGTTTTGTAGACCTCTACAATTTAGAATCATCAGAATGTTATATAACAGACTAAAATGGTCTCATTTTGCTAAAAATTCTATTCAAACATAATCACACTTGCAAGTAGAATGAAAAATATACACATATATTTTAAAAGTGACATAGTTCAGGTTTAATAAATTATGCATTTTATATAGTCAGCCAAATTTTACATATTGTAAAATACCACATACTTGGAAAAAATCAGAAGAAAGACACAGCAATAAATTTTAAAAGAACACAAAATTTGACAAGCACTAATACAACTATAGATTTCTTATATGTAGAAAAAATAAATTAACCTGGAGTAGGTAGGTGTATTTCTTATATGTAGAAAAAATAAATTAACCTGTGTTCATATATATGTAAGTTATTATGTCTTTTTCTTTTATTCTAAATCTAATATGAAATTACAATACTTATGCCCACAAGAGAGATAAAAGGTAATTTCAATGAAGAATACAAAACACAGTTTACATATCTCTATCTATACTGCTCATATTATATGACATGTACATAACATGCTTCTTATGTGTTATTTTAATTGTGTATATTTCAAATATGCAGAGAAACTAATATATAATATCCACAGCTTTCCTACTGTTTTCTGTTAGTCATTTAATATTGTTATTGGGCTTCCCATGTTTTTCCACCCCACAGAAACTGCTCACACAATCTTATTCTCTAGACCACTAACAAGAAATCTGTCATACTTTCCACCCTCCATTCTAATTTTTCCTCAACAACAGTGTATGGAAATGAGCATTTTAAAGAAAACAGTAAGGCTGTTTTCAGGATGGTCTCTTCCACTCACATGTCATTTTATCTTGAATCCCTATTGCTCTCTTGCCTAAACACTGAAAATTTTGAAAATAAAAATGTAAGGTTCCTATGAACATTTATAAGTATACATGGCATGTCTGTCAGAATATCTTCAGTTATAGGTTACAGCCTGTCTGACGTCTATTCAAAAAATGCAATTAGTTTTTAGAGGTCCAAAGTCAAACACATTGTCTTAGGAAGTAGTTTTAAAACAAGCCATACAGCACTCTACTTGGTAATTTAAATGACTGACCACTCAATTTATGAACATTCCCAGCAATAAAATTCAGCTTGAACTTAATAATAGCACATTTTATGTGACAACGATGACAATTACAATCTATAGTTACTGCAGCCGCCCTTTGGTCTAGGGAAAAATGACAGTATTAATTATACACACTTGCCATTTATCAGACTTAACTTGGCAGGCGATTGAACTGAGAACTATCTCCAGCTTGACTTCTACATTTACCATTTTCTAATCCACTGAAAGGAAGATAATTAGAATAGAAAAAGAAGAGTGGCTCCTTTTCCCATGCTTTTAACTTGATTTTGTGTACAGTGTAGTTTTTGGATCCTATTAAATTTATACCACTTGCTTTAAAACCCAGCTGTTGTTTACTTCCTAAACTACCACACAGAGAATAATATTTCCTACTGAAGTATTATGAAATTTGGGCTGCATGCAACTTTCAAATTTTCATTTTATATCTTATGTTTTTAACTGAGCTACTTGAAGACTCAAGGTACTTATCATTTTATTTGCCCTGTTAGTTTGCATTATGATACAATGAGAACTAAAGTATCTAGAAGCATTAAGTACTGTCTAAATGGTTGAAAGCCCATGGAAAGACAAATGATTTCTAAAGAAATTTAATTTTATTAAATAATTCTGATACTTTATTAAATCATAAACCTGTCTGATTAAGGATTTTAGTCTTTCATGTATTAGTAGAGATCCAATATGTCATTTAAAATTCAAGACAATTACATCATGCCTATTTGCTTCTGTGTTTAAGGTAACATGGCATCTTCTCAGATAACTAATGAAAACCTTTTTATTGAGTTTCTTGCCACAGTTTTTATACATAATCTTTCATGAATGTTTGCAAATCTTGAAATACCCCTTTCTATAATAAAAAAAAATTTAGTTAGAAAAGTTAAACAAAATTAGACCACAGTTAGAGCTCCTGAAGCTTTACTAGTCTGAAATGTGGCACTAAAATATGATGAGAAACAGCCTTAATTGAGAGAAAATTAAATAGATAAACATATATTTACATGAGCCAATAAATTTATACAGACAGTATGTTATACTGGAAAAAACCTCAGTGATACTCAAGAGTACACTGTCACTTAGAGATGGAACATTAAAATATTGATGCAGAAACACAAAAATATCAGTTATGGGAGCTGGCAGCAGGAAAAATGGGCAGCTGTTAGTCAAAAAGTGGTTTTTTGTTTATTTTCATTTTTGTTTAGCATTCTCTTCTTATTAAAAATAGCTTTTGTAATACCCTATATTTTGATTAAAGTTTCCCATCCCCTAACTGCACACAGATATTCCTAACTCCTCTTGCACTCAAATCCACAATCCTTCCTTGCTTTGATAAGAAAACAAACGAGCATCTAAAATAATAGTGTAAAGTAAAGATTGGAGTAAGAAAACAATAACAAAAGAGAAAAAGCCAAAGAAAAGCACAAGGGACTTCTGCCAACTGTACCTAGGCCTTGAGACAGAGACATTCAGCTTCAGCTCAGAAGACAGTCTGCCCAAAACACTGTTGACTTGATAGCAACAGGGGAGCAGTCAAATACCTAAGTGCACAGCTGAGAGGTGAGAGGTCAAGAGGTTACAAATGGCATCATAGCACTGTGACCTCACAAGAACAGCCAACCCTTTGAACACATAGCTGATTAGAAGCCCTCAGACTAACAACCTACTAAGAGCCAACCAAGAACTAACCAAGAGTGAATTGAGGAAACAATGGGCAGACTCCAGTGTAAGACTACATACAACAATACAAAGGTCAACAAGATACCTCCAAAAGAAGGAAGTAGGTCTATAGCTTCAAGACCTGAACATAACAATGAAGAGGGAACAGAAGGAAATGACCTTAAAAACAGCTTTATGAAACTAATAGAAGCCTTAAAAGAAGATATAAAAAACTCCCTTAAAGAAATAGAAGAAAATACAAGCAGGAAATTAGAAGAGATAAACAAATCCCTGAAAGAAAACCATACCAAGAAAAAAAAAAAAAAAAAAAAAAAAAAAAAAAAAAAAAAAAAAAAAAAAAAA